>WOVY01013926.1:0-75000 GCA_013436015.1 Rhipicephalus annulatus
TTCCTTCTACCTCAACTTTATTCCTGTGGCCCCCGCCGATTCGCAACACCACATCAGCCACTTTGAAGACATTAAACAAAACACTTGACACATGTTTGGATAAATACAGAAAACTAGTGGGCCTCAAATCGAGGATAGAAAGCAGAAAATCGTTTTGAAGCCCTCGGGGTACTAGGGACAACCGACTCAGGACCATCTGCGTTGCTGTTGAGTTTACCCTTCTTGTAATGGATATCAAAGGTGTATTGTTGAAGAGCTAAGCTCCAGCGCAAAAGAAGGCCGTTTTTCGATGACATGGACTGTAGCCATGTGAGGGGACAGTGGTCATCTCTATTGTGAACCTAGAACCGGCGATGTAGCAAGCTAGCTTCTGCACAGCCCAAACAACGCAGGCACATTCCTTTTCTGAGGCACTGTATGCTTCCTCACGAACAGAAAGCTTTCTACTGGCATACAGTACAGGGTGTTCCTGGTCGTTCTCTCCCCTCTGACAAAGCACGACACCCATACCCCGGTCGCTGGCGTCACACTGAAGAATGAACGGCTTAGAGTAGTCAGGCGCGCTCCACACTGGCTGACTTTTTAGTGCCTTCTTTAGCGTAGAAAATGCATGTTCCTTGGCCCCATCCCATTTTACGGTCTGGGGTTCAGTCTTTCTAAGAGCGTCTGTCAAGGAACTTGCAATGTCAGAGTAAACGCGGGATATACCTTTGATAATAAACGGCCAATCCAAGAAACGACCGAATGTCTTTCTTGGTTCGTGGTTGGGGGAAAGTTGTCTATTGCGGCCAGCTTTACTTCTGACGGCCGGCGGTAGCCTTGGCCTATTACATGCCCTAGATAAGCTACCTCAGCGCGCCCCAATTGGCATTTCGCAACCTTCACTGTTAAGCCGGCCTCACGCAGACGACATAGCACAGCTCGCAAGTGTTTCATGTGGTCTATCCAGGAAGAAGAAAAAATAGGCAATATCATCTAGGTACGGGAGGGCAAAGTCCTCCATACCTGTAACACTTTGTCCATTAGGCCAGAAAAGCAATAAGGGGCATTCTTTAATCCAAAACTAAGGACCTTCGGCCGAAATGTTCCCATCGGGGAAATAAACGCCGCAAGCCTACTAGCCCTTTCAGTTAGAGGCACCTGCCAGTATCCCCTGACTAAATCCAAAGTCGAGATGAAATTGGCACTGCTGACTTGCTCAAGCCTTTTCCTCAATATGCGGAATTGGATAAGTTTGGTCCTTTGTAATCGAGTTGAGCCTCCGATAGTCAATACACGGTCGCGGCTCTTTCCCTGGGACCTCAACCAAGATCAGAGGCGAGGTGTAATCACTCTCTCCTGGCTCGATCACTCCTAGCTCGAGCATTCGGTTTATCTCCGCGGCCATTATTTCCCGTTGCCTCGGGGAAACGCGGTAAGCTTTAGAACGAATTGGTTCCGAAGATGTCAGCTCAATATCATGAACTAGGGCTTTGGTTCTGCCAGGTGTGTCTGAAAATGTTTCTTTAAAGTCAAACAATAGTTCCTTCAGTTCCGCTTTCTGATCTGGCTCCAACTCCGCCTGCTCTACCAGGTTACTAATAGTCTCGCCAATGTCTTTGTTTTCTGTTGTTAACTCCGGGAAATCAATAGGCATTTCTTCCGGTTGATTGAGCGACATGTTTACAACGGCATGCCTCTGCTGGTACGGTTTGAGCAGATTAGTGTGGTACACCTGTTGCGTTTTACGCCTTCCCAGTCCAGTAACCAAGTAATTTGTGTCTGACAATTTCTGAACTACCTCAACAGGTCCCTCCCACTGGACCTGAAGTTTATTCTTCAGTGAGGGTTTCAGTATCATCACTTTTTCCCCTACTCGAAAGCTTCGCGTCCGGGCTGTCTTGTCATAATAGCGCTTAGCGTTGTTTTGAGCTCTGCGCATTTCCTGCTCCGCTAGTTCTTGAGCTGCGTGAAGTCGGTCTAACAGCTCAAGCACGTATGCTACTACCGAAGGGTCGTCCGCCCGGCCCTCCCAAGATTCTCGAACAATGCGAAGTGGGGAGCGAAGAGCACGTCCGTAAACAAGCTCCGCAGGCGAAAACCCTGTTGATTCGTGAGGAGCGATCCGAAGCGCGAACATAGCTGCGGGCAAGCAAGCCTCCCAATCCTCTTTTTGCTCATAACAAAGGGCGCGTAGCAGCCGTTTCATGACTGAATGTACCTTTTCTACAGCATTTGACTGAGGGTGGTACACTGAACTGTGGATGATTTTAACGCCACACTTTTTCTAGAAATGTCGAGGTTAGTGCACTTGTAAAAACAGATCCCTGGTCGGACTGAATTTCTGCGGGGAAGCCTACACGTGCAAAGATAGATAAAAGCGCTTTAACTACCTCCTCCGAGCTGAGCTCCTTTAACGGTACTGCTTCCGGGAATTTCGTGGCCGGGCAGAGCACTGTGAGTATGTGCCGGTACCCGGACTGCGTTACAGGAAGTGGACCCACTGTGTCTATAACTAGCCTGCGAAACGGTTCTGTGATAATGGGGACCAGCTTCATAGGTGCTTTAGCCTTATCCCCTGGCTTGCCAACGCGTTGGCACGTGTCGCAGCTTCTTACAAATGCCTCCACCTCCCGAAAGCAGCCGGGCCAGTAAAACTCCCGTAACAAACATTCTTTTGTTTTTTTGATGCCGAGATGCCCTGACCACAAACCTCCGTGGACCAGGTGCAGCAGCTCCTTGCGGAAAGGATACGGTACGACTAGCTGATTAAACCGAACTCCTTTTCGACTTGTGTACTTTCTGTACAAGACGCCCCCCTTCTTGGTGAACTGAATGTTTTGCTTAGCCACCCCTTCCTTCGCGTCTGGCGTTAAGTTACGGAGAGTGGAGTCATTTTCCTGTTCCACTATCAGTTCTGTAGGACTTACATTTAACAGCTTTATAGTGCATTCTACTTCTCGAGATGCCTCGGATTCATCCGGTTTCTTACATCTTTCTTTAGATATTGTGTTTTGAGGCTCCATTATAGGGCGGTCCAGTTTCGTGCCAGGTAAAGAAGGCTCTGCCGCTGAAGCTGTTTCGTCTGCCACCGGATCTTTACAAACTGTCTGAGCGGCGAGCTCCCTTGCTTTGGATCGAGTTAAGGCCTGTACGATACCCTCACTGAACCCAATTCCTTTTTGTCGCAGCAAGTACTCTGATTTATTTGAGAACAAATACGGGTATTGCACTGGGAGATGTGCCGAAACGGCAGCTTCAGTGTCTAGAACACCGAAAGGGCCTTCGATGCGGACTCTTGCTACTGGGAGACAGGCACTGTTTGTCTCTACTGCTTGTCTTATCCACGCGCATCCTCCTGTAAACTGACTCTCCTCGACATAGGACGGGTGCACTACATCCATAGTGGCGGCCGAATCGCGGAGCACGCGGCACGGTTGGCCATTCACGACTAGGTCTCGGATGTATGGTTCTAGCAATTTCATGTTTTCGTCATTACTACAGAGTGACATTAACACAACTTTCGGGTTCTTACAACCCAAGAAATATGCCCCGTCTGTTGGCAGTTATAGCAAACTATCGGCTTCTTGGCCTCGAACGCCTTTTTCTGTTGCCCTTCCGCCCTTTTCTCGGGTGCTTCTTCCTTTCTCTTGTTTTTCTCATCACCGCTTCCTTTGGAGTCTAAACCCTCCTTCGGCATATACCGACCCGACTTTGTCCATCGCGGAGGCTTGTCGGCCCGATATTTACTAATCTCCCTCCTAGGGACATCCTTGCCTTCGAGGGCACGGCGATTTACGTACTCCTCTGCGAGCTCTGCCGCTCTCGTGATAGTATCTACTCCTTGTCTATCCTGAACCCAGTACCTAATGTTTTCAGGTAGACGCCGAAAGAATTGTTCCAACGCAAAACACTGCAGAGTCTTTTCCGCGTCGCCAAGCGCACCCTCCTCTCTAAGCCATTCCTCCAGATTTACCTTTAAGGTGTACGCAAACTCTGGGTATGACTCGTCTTTGGCTTTCTCGATCTCACGAAATTTTCGCCTGAACGCCTCCGCTGACAGTCTGTACTTTTTGAGCAGACTCGCTTTGACTCTGTCATAGTCGTCTGCGTCTTCTTTACCCATACGGGCTATAATGTCAGCTACTTCACACGGCAGCAGCGTAAGCAAGCGCTGGGGCCACGTGTTTTTAGCAAAATTTTCCCTCTCGCACGTGCGCTCAAAGTGCACCAGAAAAAGACCCATGTCCCCTCCTACCGCGTAGGATGGCATCAAATCTGTCATTCGGCGCTCTCTTTCTCGTGCCACTGCGCTAGCTCCGTTCATTGATTGAGCCTTTGCTAGTTCAATTTCTAGGCGTTTCATTTCCATACGATCGATACGTTCTCTTTCCTCTTTCTCCTCACGACGTCTCTGTTCCTCTTTTTCCTCCCGGAGCCTCTGCTCCTCTTTTTCCTCACGGAGCCTCTGCTCCTCTTTCCTTTGCGTAATAGCCTCCAAGCATTCGCTCAGCTCATCGTCATCTGCCCCGATCTTCTCGATGGCGTCAATGATCTCCTGCTTTCTTTTCGTCTCGGCAATTACCTGGCCCAGCTCTCGGGCCAACTCTAACAACTCTGGCTTTTTTAGTCCCTTCAAATTCATGGCGGTCCTTGGTGCTGCTAACTCTTTTAACTAAACAACTTTGACGTACTATCAATACTTCCGTCAACCGTTACCAAATCACTGCTTTGTTTACAATCCCACGCAAAGCCTGGTGATATCTCAGCAAACTTTGACGTACTATCAATACTTCCGTCAACCGTTACCAAATCACTGCTTTGTTTACAATCCCACGCAAAGCCTGGTGATATCTCAGCAAAGAAAAGCAGTGCACTCACCCTATGCAGTCATGAATTCGGACGCGTTCCTTCCCGTGTTGTCAGAGATGCCACGAAGCAGTTTTGTCCGACTCTAGGTCCTCCAGACAGCAGGTCTCAGCATTGCCTCCTGGTCGATGAGCTCGATCCCACCGCTGCCATCCAGTTGTTGTGGTCTGGGTCCTGTGGGTCTCGTCGTTGGTAGCTGGCTCCCATCGGACTCGTCCCTTATAGCGAGAAGCAATGCTTATATGGGAAAACAGAGAACAGACGTTTATTTACATTAGAGAGAGGTCAATAAGAAAGTTTAGATATATAGTGGCGTTCTTCGTACATGGCGAGTTCTCCACTCGAAAAAGCACCGAATGAGCCGTGGGGGCTCATTATAAAGGGTCTGTCCTCCCCAGATCCCTAGATCGGGGACCGCGTACAGATGGCACCGTCCAATCACGGACCACACATTACCCGCGAGGGTGACGAGCACGCACGGTCCACGCGAACGTTCAAAACTGAAGCGTGGTCACCGCACGGCCATGTGGCACGAACGCGGCTCCCCCCCCGTCAAGGTGTGTCGCTGGGCGAGGGGTCTGGAGTTGATGACTGCATCCATCGAAAGGGCCGCCGTAAACAAGCTTCAAAGGGTGCCGAACGACTCGTTCAATTAGCGGGACGATTCCCGGCCGCCGCCGCCGCCGTCATCTTCCAAAGAAGAAGCTGCACCGGTGGTCTCCCGAACTGCTCACGGCGCCGCGGCGGCAGGACGCCGCACCCTCCGGCCAGGTGGGAACAATACATGGCGGACACCGGCCGCCCACCCGTTTGGCGACTCAAAAGGAACATCAAAAGGAACGCCGATCCATTGTCAGACCTGGCGCCGGTCCTAACAGTGGGCAGATGAGATTAAGAAGTTTGCGGGTATAAATTGGCAACAGCAAGCACAGGACCGGGTTAACTGGCGGAACATGGGAGAGGCCTTTGTCCTGCAGTGGACGTAGACAGGCTGATGATGATGATGATGATGATGATGATGATGATGATGATGCGTCAGGCTTAGGATACTGCCACACGGATGCCTTTGATGCCATGCGTAATTTTGTTATAACTACTCAACGATCGAGTACCACTTTAGTCTGGTATTTAAAATAATTCATTTTATTAAGTCCCGCCGCAGTGGTCTAGTGGCTAAGGTGCTCGGCTGCTAACCCGCAGATCGCGGGATCAAATCCCGGCGGCGGCGGATGCATTTCCGATGGAGGCGGAAATGTTGTAGGCCCGTGTGCTCAGATTTGGGTGCACGTTAAAGAACCCCAGGTGGTCCAAATCTTCGGAGCCCTCCACGGCGTCTCTCATTATCATAGGGTTGTTTTGGAACGTTAAACCCCACATATAAATCAATCATCAATCATTTTATTAAGTTAAAACCAAAGTTTTTTTTTTCAAAATTGTTCCCATCAGGTTAATACGGCAGCGTGGAATACAAGCTCAAAAGCATATCACTTGCAGGTAAATTGAATATTTTACGTATAATTGCAATTTCATTTCTTTAAGCTTGGTTTCTAATTTCATAGCTTACCTAAAATAACATTTCACAGTCTCGACGTTGCATTCTTGGCCAATCCCCCAAAGTGGGTACGTTCCATTCATCTAGGGAAGCAAACAGACACACAAAAAAACGCTGATCGAGTCTTTCAGTTTTTATATATTTTGTGGATGACATCGATTTCACCAGCCAAGTGCGGGTTCCTGCTGGCGTGCGATGCAGATGGAGTCGCACAGGCGTCCGCCAGGCCCCCCAACACCCGCGGCAGCCGTCTCCAGGAAGCACAATGGCGCCAAGAGTGACACTGACAACGACGACACCATGAACTATTATGTCAGCAATTAAGACACATTTGAGCTGGTGAGGATCCGCAAGGATGAGAGACTGTTTCTGAGCACGCCATCTGATTCGAGTGCGTCCGCCATAAGATCATCTCGTAATATCGATGCACTTACGTCTTATTCATGCCATTTCTTGCCACTGACAATATAAGGCGCCTGAACAGGAAAGCCGTATTTGCACAGCTAGAGGCACTGGTGCAAAACGAAATTAAAGAGATCAGAGTGAACACGTGCAAGAATATTTCACCCATTGACGTCAACCTCACAGCTGCGCTGGATATATTGCACAAGGTCACAGAGCTCAATGGCATGGAAGTCCACTCTCACATACCACCGGGCAAAAAAGTCAGCACTGGGGTAATCTTGTTGACGAGACCATTGTCAACGCAGACTTGCCAATCCTGATCAAGCCCGCTACAGAAGACACCATTATCACAAGTGTTTTTCGTCTCGACACGTCACTTTACGTAAAGAACGTATTCCAGGCTGAAACCTTCCCGTCACACGTGAAGGTGGGACACTTTCGGTACGCTGTTCGTGCCTTCGTGCTGAGGCCACTTCAGTTATGGAAATGTATCAAGTTGGGTGACGTGAGCAGCGTGTGCAAGAACATTACCGATGCACTGGACTCCACACCACGAACATATGTCAGGCCAATATGCTGAAATGTTCGAAGTGTGAAGGGCCTCATGATGCATCTTCGAAGGACTGTCCGATTAATCGAAGGGAAAGGGCAGTGCTGAAGAAAATGGGTCAAGATCACTCGTCTTATCGGGAAGTGGCCGCATCTATTAGACGACAACGATCACGTCGTCGATGGCACTGCAAGACCTCTAAGGCATCGCTGTTTCGTGAACCGCGCTCAAAGTCTCCTCCGCTTCTATCTCCCAGAACAAGCGCAGTCAAATCGAATGATAACGAAGCCTCCAACAGCGACACAGAACGCCTAGCCGGAACTCCCTCGACTACACGCTACTAGAGAGTGCCATCAGACTTCTGCAGCAAAGCACTCCTGATCCGATCTCTCTAAACCAACAAAAGAGGATAAAGAAATAGTCGCCACGGGCTGCTCCCTTGTGAGTACCATTCCTGTGTTCGTGCAGAGGGTGCAAAAAGCAAGAGCACGAAATGAATTGCAGCTGCTGGATACCATCAGCCCTGATCTAGCAAACCTTCAGAAGTCAATTGCTTAACAATAATAACGGTAGAATCACGATTTGTCAACGGCGCAGCTAGATTTTTTGCAAAAATTTTATGAAACGCCTTCATATTTCAATGGAATGTGAGAGGCCTGAGGTCCCGCATATCGTATTTCCAGCCGTTCGTGTTTAAAAACCGCTTCCTGATAATGGTAATCTGTGAGCCGAATTCACCGACTATAAGAATATCAGGATACGAGTCTTTCAAATTTCAACCACGAATGGAAGGAGCACCAAAGTTATTGTTTACATTCCAAGGACCTTACATATTTCGCCCATGCTTTACAGCTAGATGACGAGAACCAGTACAAGTGCGTTACTATGAAAAAGAAGGGGTTGTCTTTTACACCTATTGGTGTACATATATATCCTACAAGTCTATTTATTTGTCAGAGACTAACAAACAATATGGCAGATATTCCAGGTCCTTGCAATATAACAGGTGATTTCAATGCACATCATCCGATATGGGGAAGCTTTAGGGTAAATTCGAAGGGCCGCTCACTGATATCATTTGCGTCAGACTGCAACCTGCGCCTTCTGAGTGATGGTAGCCCGACATACCTGCGAGGGATGACGTATAGAAGCTGCCTCAGCCTGACACTGGTGTCGTGTTGCCTAAGTTTAAAAGTACGGTGGTTTACTGACATCGAAACCCAGGGTAGCGATCACATGCCAACTTATGCCAGCATTGATGACCAAGAAACTTCATCCCCGCCGGTCTATTGTATTGGGCGCGAGGCCCACCACCGGAGGCGCGAGCTCTGCAATCGCTGAGACGTCCATGGTTGGATCACGTGATCTCGCCTCGCTCTGGCGAAGGAAAGCTGGCGGTTGGATGCGTTGTTTTTAACGGCGACTTCGTGGTGTTTTCATTTTTGAACAGTGTTGTATTGCTCTGACTTCATCTGTGCGCTCTTCTGCAGACTACACAGTGCGGAAAGTTGCAGTAAACGTTACCGGCGGCGTGGCACAGTGCGCTACGTACGCGATGCCACTGTCGCGGCCACTAGCAGTGCTCTTCGTAGTTCTTAGTTAGGGCCCATGGACTTAAAGTGAGCAGAGACCATGAATGCTAACATAAAAGAAGAACGTTTCAGTTTCCGCACGTGATCCTCGTTCACAATGAAAAATGAATGTGCAAACAGTTCTATTATGTATATTTTTAAATAGGACTCTGATATAGCCCAGAAGTCCAGTTCTCTTCCTTTGTTTTCGTTATTTTTACCCTGAGTCTGGTCTACTTCGTGTCCTGTTCCTTCTGTGTGTTCAGCCAGTGTGTTCGATGAAACCGTCTTTCTTACACCATACATGCGCCGCCCAAATTTTCGCTAAACCTTGTTTTTCTCGCCATGGTAACTTTTTCCGTAGTCTGTGCCACCACTATCCTCCTCACCAGGCGTCCGTTCCCATGTGTGAATCCGACCACGTGGTATTTCCATCCGCGAGTGGCGTAACCAAGGCGTAGCACACCAAGTTCGCCCCCCCCCCCGCCTTCCACCAAGATTTTCCCATGGTATATAGCGCACGGAATACCGGTCGTCCACGCCTGCCTGCCCGGCCTCCAGTTCGGATCAAGGTGGTGCCTCCTCCGAAAAAACAATCTCTGTGAACGCGCCTGTCGTCGACGACTTCAGCACATAGGCTTTTTTGCTTATAGATTACCGTCAGTAGAATGGGCCTATAGCCACTGTGACTTCCTCCTAATGTTGTTTTGGTCTACAGGCAAAAGCGTTGTCAGCTTCGAAAAGTTATTGGTCTTTGAAGAGAGCTACCGTGAAATATTACGCAGCTTATGAATGAAACTGCAAAAAAATTACTAGACACAAGCAATTTTACTGAAACATGAAATTGCCGTTCAGATCATGGTACGCAAGACCTCCCAGCATGCTCAAGGGTGTAAAATTATATGGCTGGCTGATTGCATTTTGAAAATCGTGATTTATCCCGTTGTAGAAGCTCTGGAACTGGAGCAATCATTCATAATTTTCTCCCAAGTGTGGCTCGATGGCGATCGAATCTGCAACGTGTGACCACCGCAGAAATTTCGTGCAATAGATATTAGGTGAGTGCCACAGAGAAAGCTTACAACTCTGAATGAGGCACGCTCGTGCGTGATTCTCATGTTTGCCCACAATCATAACAGAAAGGTGGCTGTAAGAATGCTGTGTTGTTTCCTACAAAGCAGCGAATCCGCTTCCGCTGTGCTTTGTAGGGTCATGTGTGCTAAACATAACTGTAATTTGCGCATGCTAGTCATGTAAACCGCTACCCGTCTTCATATGGAAACCTACTATGAATGAAGTAGCGTGGTTTCGCCAGCAAAGATAAGTTTCTTTAACGTATGCTTCAATTAAACAGGGAATAAGCCATCACCTTTTGCAGAAGCGGCGTGCTTGGCCACCGTGATGTTTTTAGTTTAGGTCGTCATTTCAGACGACACCGGCAGTCGGTCATTGTGAGGAGCGTAACACTTTTCCAGTGAAGTTACTTAGCACTTCGTACAGTCAGGGAAGAAGCTGCAGCAGTGTTTTACTCATTTAGTTGAGGGAAGTACAAGAATAGCAATAAAAAAAGGAGACGCAAAAACGCCTTTGGGCTGAGCGCTAGAAGGTGGCAGAGGAATCCAACCACGTACGTCACAGGAACGCCTGCGCATTTTGCAGATGCAACTGCTGATGCAATGCAAAATTGTACGCGCCGCTTCACACACTCACCGAAGCGCACGGAGCTTCACATCAAACTAGAAAGGATTTAGGCGTAACTTACACCTACTGAGAGAAGGTACAGGCGTGTCAACTCGATTCTTGGTCTCAGAGTAGCAAGGTGTACGCAGAAATAGATATAGCGCCGAATAGGCAAGCTGCAGCATCAAAAATAGAAACGCTTTTGCGAGTCATTATACCAACGCAAGCCACTGTCTCATGCATGGAGAACTCTAACGGTCTTCGCTCATGCGCCCTGTATTGTCGTTCCTTCAAGGCTCTTGCACTCTGTTAAAACCACCGTCAAATTGACGTTGCAGAGGATTCTCGCAAGAACAACACTGGTGGGACAGTCCTATTCTCAGATATGCTTTTATGCATTACCCCCAGTCCACGAGATATGAATATTGATGCTACATTTTCTATGGAAGAGCTAAAAGCTGTCATGACACTGTGCAAGCGTTCTTTTTCACCAGGGCCCAATGGAATAACGTATAGGGCTCTGCATCACCTAGGCTTAAAGAGCTAAACGACAACTGCTAAATTCATTAAATCAGCCATTGGAAGATGGCGTCGTGCCTCAAGAATGAAAACGCTAGCCGTCTTGTGCCCCTTCTAAATGCAGAAAAATATGTTGTGGTACTGACATCATACCAGCCTCTAGCTCTCACCATTTGCATTGGGAAACTAATGGAGCGCATGATTCTCACGCATCTGAAATAATTCCTTGAAAGGAACAACATTTACACCGACTTTATGGCGGTATTTCGACGAGGCCGTTCATCGATTGACAACGTCATCGATTTGGTGTTGTCGATAGAGCAGCAGAAAATTCAGGAAACGACTAGCGCTCTCGCTCTTTCTTGATGTGAAAGGCGCATATGACAACATTTACCGTCAAGCTCTATTAGGCATACTATACTGTTAACTGAACAGGGAGGGCGAATGTTTCGATGGATCCGAAGCTACCAGACACGAAGATTATTTTTGTATATACTTAAGATGTCCCGACCTCAGACCACTACTAGTGCCGTGGCATCCCGCAGAGGGGTGCTTTGCGCCCGGTTCTTTTCAACCTTGCTCTACTTGGCCTGGCGGAAGCTCTCACGGAAAGAGTCATTTATTCAATATACGCTGATGACATCTGTGTCTGGCCACCAGCAGTAACACGCCTACATGTTCAAGCAAGGATGCAGGGGGAAGCATCCCAAGCATCTGGCTATCTTCGCACGCAAGGTATAACAATCTCCACAGACAAAGTGCACCGATGACCTTCACGCGCAAGGCGATGACCAGTCACCTAGTATGCATTAATTGCCAGCCCGTTTCTTACAAGCGTAGTCATCGTTTCCTAGGTGTCATTGTTGACCGCGACCTCTCTTAGAGCCATCACGTCACTCACTTGAAATCGAAACTCGTATCACCCATCACGACCTGAAATTGATCGCTATAAAAAGATGGGGTCCATCATTGAGTTCCATGTCACAGCTATACCAATCACTTTGTATTGATGTACTGTGATAAGGTTATCCTTTGCTTGAAAGTCAAACATTCTCATTGAGTTCCATGTCACAGCTATACCAATCACTTTGTATTGATGTACTGTGATAAGGTTATCTTTTGCTTGAAAGTCAAACATTCTCCTCTGCTTGCAAGTCTAACTAAAACTTGCAAGTCAAACATTCGATCACTTCAGAGGGTGCAAGTACAGGCCATACGTGTTTGTCTCGGCCTAGCACGAACTACCTCAACAGCTGCAACAGTTATATTAGACCATCGAGTTACGACCTACGTCACAACCAACGTGCTGAGAGCACATATTCGGCACATTTTACGAATGGTATCGAGTCATCTAGAGTTTCAGCTAGAACAACGACCCGTGACGTCGATTTCTAAAGTCGTCAGCTCCCACTGCGCTTTGCTACTATGTGGTTTCATACCCATGACGCGTTCACGGTACGCCTTGTGGTGCCTATGACAACCCGACGTACGCCTTTCCATCCCAAAAATAAGAAATGGCAAAGTCATCTTTACCTTGACCTTGAAGCAAGCAGCTCTGGACTATTTGCACACCTTAAATACTGACAGAATCCACGTATACATGGATGGCTCTATCACCCAGACTAGCTCCACCGGTGCCACCGTCATCCCATCGCGACACATCAACATCATTTACAAACTTAGTCAGGCGAGTGACTGGTTCGGAGATTGTTGCTCTGCAAGGTGCCATCGATTATATCAAGCAACAACCGGCTAATCAATGGGCAGTATTCTGCGACTCAAATGCGGCTGTACAATGTCTTTCGTCGGCACTTCGTCGCGGGTCGTACGAACAACTTGAGTGGGAGATCAGATAAATGCTGCACTGTGCAACCGAAAAAGGACACAACGTTGTGTTTCAGTGGATACCTAGTCATAGCGGTATCTCCGGCAACGACCTTACCGATGAAGCAGATGGAAATGCACACGTACAGACATACCCTGTTTCCATACCTTTACTTAGGATTGACGCGACTGGATACTTAATAAGCTGCGTAGAACATGACATTCTAGAAGTGGCAGTCTTCACAGTTCACACATTATCCACTGTATTCTACCAAACCATCTCTTCGACTGCGGCTGCCCTCTAGTCTTTCCAGGGAAGAAGGAAAAGTAATGTACCGCCTGTGTCAGATCGTAGCCTTCACGAATGCCTACTCTAAGATTGGGATGGCCAACAGTGCAGAAGCAACGACTTCGCCGTTGATGAGACAATTGAACACATTTCGTGTTACTGCCCGGTGTAACGAAACGAGAGGCTTCGCCTCCACAGTATTTTAAATAAACTGGACAGGAGGGATTTCACTATCAAGAAGGTATTAGGACCATGGCGCTGCCCATTCCAGTTCCGCAAGGCAACGAAAGCACTGTGGGGTTTTTTCAAAGACACCGGCCTGTTTAATCGTTGGTGATGTGAAACGTGAGAATGTTACGTGTTGCCCAAGTCAGTAACTTTTTCTCCTCCTCTATAACTTTCCTTCCCCTCTCCCCTTCCCCACTGGAGGGTAGCCTACCAGGCCTAAGCCCTGGTTAACCTCCCCGCATTTCTCCGTATTATTTTTCTCTCTATCTCTCGAGCTTCTTTTTTTTTGCATTTTCGAAGGTAAGCTGAGGAAAGTGAAATAAGCCCCTGTTGCCTTCGGCTTGCGTGCAATAGCACTGCTGCTCTTAAACATGCAATTAAAAGACTAAACGCTATCCGTGGCTAACCTGGTAGGGCATTCGGTTCGATGGAACATTTATTTTGGCTTAGGTGCGAAATTTTCGCTAACGACTTGCGCGTGTCAAGGATGAGTGCACAAGAGTATGACAGTGATAAGGGGCCTGCGAAAGCTAAAGTGATCAAAAAGGGCTTCGTGGACTATCGATACTTGAATGGAAACAAAGGCGCAAACGCATACGCGGTAATCTCAAAGAAGTATCCGGCATGGTTATTGGTGAGACATATCATTAAAATCTGGCCTTCAATTAATGTCACAGCGTATTTACCAGCAGCCCTTTTTCTGTGACGCCACAGCAATAAGCCGATGGGCCTTTTTGGAAAGTCACGCGAATTACAGGGTGCCACGAAGAGATGTGCAAAATTCGATAAGCTGATGCTACTACTACTACTACTACTACTACTACTACTACTACTACTACTACTACTACTACTACTACTACTACTACTACTACTACTACTATGGTTTTATGACGTAAAACTCCGATATTATATTGTGGTTTTGAGAGATGCCGTAGTGTGACACTCCGGAAAAAATTTCGATCATCTGGTGTTCTTTTACGTGCACTGACAACGCACAATACACGGGCCTTTTCATTTCTGCCTTCATTTCCGACACTTGCCGAAACGCTATCGTGTCAAGGAGCAGAGCAAAGAAAGCTACGAAAAAAAAAACGAGTACATTACGCGTTTTGCGCGTGTGTAAGTTTTCTAGCGCATTTTCGGTGCAGCGAACAAGCTATTTTTATGTGGGTAGGTATTTTATGGTCCCAGCTGCATTTTCGATTGAGATAAACTGAACATTTCTCCACCATGATTACCTTGCCCTCGAAGATTGCACGATAAAACCCCTACGAGTGGAGCCCTTCATTGCTAATTAAAGTCACAGTGCAACGCTAATGACAACCAAGATTACGAGAAGGTCTGCCCGAAAAATAACGCGTGCTAAATAATGTCGCCAGCGTGCAGCATAAATACAAACAATCGCAGCATATCCACGGAGTGAAGGATGATCAGTGGGGCGAAGTGTTCGTCCGTCCATCCGTTCGTTCTTGCTTTCGTCCATGCGTCCGTCCGCGCAATGTCTCCTTTATTCATTTCAATGCCAGTGCGACCGCGCGCTTCTCAACGGGAGGCGTCGGTTCGCCTTAGTTCAGCGAGTGTTCGTGATGTGGCGCTATATAAGAAGGGTCGCGCTGCTTGCGTCACACGTGCTTCCCAGCGCTTTCCCCTGAAAATGCGAGAGGCGAGTTTGCCACTCCAATATGATACGTTTGTAAGATTTCTTCCTCCAAGCTCCTTCATTGTGGCTCGAACCAATGCCGCCGCTGCATCCTAGCGCACTCACAGACGGCGCGTGCAATTGCGTTACAGCAACGCTTCCTCATTGGTTGCCCGCATAGCGCCATGAACGACGACGCGCTATCCCAAAACACCGTATCTTTTATGGAGCCAACATTACAGCCAACATTACGAACACGATAAATGCAAGACGCAACCCCACGGATCTGTGTGTAACTGAACAAAAAAAATATACTTCACATGATTTCCGTCGTGGGCTCTCTCCATCATGACCGCAAAGCATTCACGAAGGCTAGGTGTTGGGCGAGAGCAGAAAAGTGATAAAGGAGAAGGTGCTGAATGGTTCAATCAGGCACACCTGGCTGGCGTTGATAACATGGAAGAGGCGCTGGTCCATGTGTCCATCCGTGTGACCCTTCATCCGTCTGTGCGTTCGTCCATCCGTCCGTCCATCTGTCCATCCGTCCATGCATCCATCCATGAGTCCATCCGTGTGTCTGTCTGTCTGTCTGTCTGTCTGTCTGTCTGTCTGTCTGTCTGTCTGTCTGTCTGTCTGTCTGTCTGTCTGTCTGTCTGTCTGTCTGTCCTGTCCGTTCATCTAGGGAAACGTCCAAGTACCACATATCAATTTTTTTTCATTATATATTATAATATACAAGTACCGCCATCCAGAGGACATTCTAAAGACTAAACTAGAAAAGGATACTACGACGATGACACGGGACATAAAACCCACGGCGTAAGGATCTTCGCCCCTAAAGAAATACGTATAGCGTATCGCAAGTATTCTTGGCTGCGTCCAGTAAAGTAAAAAAAAATGACTGACAAAATGCTGTCACTGCATCAGGACTGCCTGACATATAGAGCTTAACATAAAAATTATGCCCATAAGCATGAAGCCACAAATATCGAGAGTAATAAATTCACTCAGCAAACGAAAGCAAACCGATATGTAATTATGAAAGTACAAAAATATGCTGCGTATACCTATGATTCCCGTTGTGAGCGCAGCCGTCCTTGGCTTGTGAAAATGAATTTATCCTGTTCATCTCTTCTCCCTCCCCTAATGTGCACTGTGCTGTGTCGCGATATAGCAGACAGAAATCGGGTGCCTTCTTCCTTTTTTCAAGAACCACTATCACTACCACTAGCACTTCGTCCCGGGGAGGAATAGCTACGCCATCTAAGCTTAACAGAAATTAACGATTAACAATGTCTTCTCTGACAGGGAGGATTGTCGCAATCACGCGTTTGCGAAGACTAGTCCTTTCAATAGTGCGACATGTTGCCGTTGACCCTGACGGCCACTGTACCTGTCGTTTGCCGTATTTTACTGCGACTACTTTACTTTTACTCCCTCTCTCCACAAGCATTAGCATGGGGAGGAGGTATCTCATGGCTTCGCATACATGTACACCATCTGCTATAGCTACCACCTTTAGTCATGTCACAGAGGAAAGCTGATGCCTGTCCCCATCTCCTCCTCCCCCCCCCTTCAAGTCGGTGTCAGCCCCCTTCCCCCGAAAAAAATTCTGTCTACGCCTCTGCATCAAGCATAAGTCGTGCAAGGGTTCGGTCAAGTGTACGGTGGCCCCACTTATTCTCAATGCTTATGTAGGTATACTCCTTTCTTGTGAAATTGTGAGTCCCACTGAAAAACACCAGGAAAATGTTGAATCGAGGGCTTCCTGCAGTGCCCGCACTGTCACGTCATCGGCATAAATCAAAACTTTTATATCGGGAATTCTCGATAGCTTTCATGACATCGGTAGTTGTGTAACGTTGAATAATATTGGCACGAGAACTGAACGCTGCGGAACTCCACGTTACCTGTTGAAGTTGCCGTAGCTTTCGCCTAACATGCGGACGGAGTAGGAGCGCTATCGAAAAAAGGAACTTGTGAAAGCTCGGACACGATCAGGCAAGATCGAAGTACCTTGAGGATTACTTCGTGGCTGAAGTTCTAATATCACGTTTACAAATTTCAGGCGTAACTTGCTTGGTGCACAACACACCAGATCAAAATTAGTTAAGGTATTATAGTTGAAAATGGATGGCAAGGTATGGCACAAATGTTGCACTGAAGCTTTTGAACAAGTGAAACAGCCACTCTATAGCTGGTTTCCGCTCACACCGAAAGTACAGTTTGTCGGCGATTATAAACACTACGCACGTGTTTAATTAAAGGTTCGTTGCTACTGCTGAAGTTAATATGTTTCCCTGAATAACAATTCAAAACGTCTAAACACGTTAACCAGACAATTCAAGTTTCTAAAACAAAACAAGTGACACTATTACGAATTTGTGTCATGGTCTGGCCAAAGATACCCATGCGTGGCATGCAGAAACACCGTAACGCTAACAGCGCGCTATCTTTGTGTGAGGCTGGACGGCCCACGGGACGGCTTTAAGCTCTCCCATAGTTGAGTACCAAGTACTCTAAATCGTTACCCCACTTTTTCTAACCCCCCCCCCCCCAAGTCCACGGACGGTTTTATACTCTCCCATTGTAGAGTACCTAGTACTCTAAATCATTACTTCTCCTTTTGAGTAGAACACAAGTCACGTGCGCCGCGGTGGTTGTTCGCCACCGAGTTCAGAGCCTGAAATACAGTGGCTAAAATAGGGAAGTGTGATGAGTGGCAAGCGGTGCCTTACGGAGCGCGCTGAAACCTCAGCAAAGAGCCGCGTGGGGGCGCGCGCAGTCGTTTATACGATGTTTGCGCTTTTCCAACAGTTCCGTCAGGCGCGTTTGCCCTTGTTTCTTCTTGTGCTGTGACACTTTGACACCAATGTCTGTGCATGTGCTTTCATGGCGCAAAAACAGTCATTGCTTCGTCCCGGGGAGCACTGCAGACTACAAGTAAGCTAAAAATAAGCATGCGTTGTTCGGCATTCCAAAGTACGGATGTCTTAGCGCAGTGGCGGAGAGCTATGAGCCGCGCGCTGACAAGCTGCTTCGCCCCGCCGCGGTGGTCTAGTGGCTAAGGTACTCGGCTGCTGACCCGCAGGTCGCGGGTTCGATTCCCGGCTGCGGCGGCTGCATTTCCGATGGAGGCGGAAATGTTGTAGGCCCGTGTGCTCAGATTTGGGTGCACGTTAAAGAACCCCAGGTGGTCGAAATTTCCGGAGCCCTCCACTACGGCGTCTCTCATAATCATATGGTGGTTTTGGGACGTTAAACCCCACAAATCAATCAATCAATGACAAGGTGCTTCAAGAAAATTTGGCTGTGTGCGAGCTGCACATCGCTGAGAGGTACGGCATTTCGAGCACACGGTGAAAAGTGAAATTGTCAGTTGTCCGCATTCATAAGGATAGGCGTGCGCCGGATACCCGTTCTGGGGGAGGGGGGGTGAAGGTTCATTGCAGCCCCAATCTTCCTAATAAACGAGTGTATGAGGCAAACTTTGTGCCCCCCTTTTAGGTGAGTAAAAGAGTGCCCCACCACCTACTCAATCTATAGACCAGATTTTTCGCCCCCCTGCAAGCTGGGTGACTAGAAGGGGCTCCCACCCCCTCTGCCCCCCACGTGCCGACGCCCATGGGTAGGCCTTTCGAAGAAGCTCTTCGCATTTGTAGACACCCTTAAATCACTTTTTCAAAGTGGTTTAGATGCAACGAGCTTCACAGTGACAGCTTGGAAGAGCTTGTTCTCTGCAAAAAAAAAAGGATGTCACACTGGGTTGCCCAAAACATAGTCCGAGCCTCACCAATCCAGTGATCAAGTTTTTTTCTGCGCACCCATTTGCGTTTTTACTCATAGGCACTCCACGAGGAGCGAGCATCTTCCCGTGAAAAGAAGTAGCTGACGCTCTGGCACTTCACCTGGCCAACGGAAACAATATTCTGTGGTGCGTTGTGAACTATAAAACTTTTTGTGGATAAAAAAAAGACGCGCGACCATTTATTCTTGCAAACAGATGGTGAGTAACCACTCGGAAACGTGTTGTATGACAAGTACGCAGAAAATAAAATGTTTCCATCCAGTTACCACTCGTGATTCTCATCTCGAAGTTTATGTATTAGCCATAGGTACTATTGTATGAAACTCTAAGCCGTTAGCAGAAGTAGCTGTAGTGAGCTATGCATGTTACGAATAATAGGGCTTTATTTACAGATTAGTGCATTAAGAAGTAATGCTTCGCCGTGGAAGGTGTTGCAAGCAGTGACTCACAACTGAGTTCATCGTTACACTTCACATCGATAAGATGATTCAGTGCCGTCACGTGCTCGCTTTCGCCACCCTTTCGATATTTTTGTTAGGTCGCGCACCCACTTAGGCATCCTGTAATTTCAGAAGCTGATTAACATATTTGCTCGGTCGCCATTTGAGGCCATGCAAGTGCAACAAAATACATTTTAAATGCTTCACATTGCCCACACGTGTGGTTGATTCCCTTCTCCGCGCAGCTCATCGCCGCCATGGCTGACGTTGATAATCATGATGATGATGATGATGATGGTGGTGATTTGAGGCTGATCCCTTTGCATTAGGTGGGCTAGATTAATCTGCCCTAGTCAGAGAAAAACACTTCAAAAGTAAATTAACAAAAACACTCTACAGGCGTACACACCCTGTATCTGCACGCCTTCAATTTTGTCAACATAAATTACTACCGCTGCGTCCCGCACCACCACTGCACCAGCCTTGTTTTGGTGGTGCGTACTGCCGCATATTTCACTGTACAAGCCGCACCATCGACTGCGGGTTGCCCCAGGTCATCTTTGTAAACAAAGGAGCAGAAATAAACTTTATTATTCAGAAAGGAGAAGGGAAATGGGGGAAACCAAGTTTGATGGGGGCTAGGTTGGGGCCCAAGGTGCCGCAACACTAGCAGACCAGTCCGCCAGCTTGGCCTGTATATGCAAATTCAGCTCCTTAAGAACCTCTCACAGGCTTCCAGTGAGAGAGATAGCTGCAGGAGCTCCTCGAGTGGAGAGTTGTTGGGGCCACCGCATAATACGTGGTCTTCTCCTACCTGTACCTGGCCACAGTTAATACACTTGTGTAGCTTTTCATCTTTTAATATTGCGGCCAGTCTCCTCGGGCTGAGTATAATATGAGTCTGATAGCTTCGCATTGTAGTCACTTGGGCCCAGGTTAATGCTTCATCTGGAGGTGGATAAAGCCTACTTTGTTCTCGGTTCCGGCAGAGCCGGTCTCAATAGCTGAGCGCCAGGTCAGTCGGATTTGGTTATTGGGACCGCACCACTGCCCGCTTTATGTCCCCTCGGGCTGTCTGCTGAGCGGCCTCATTTCCCGGGTTCCCACAGTGGCCCGCAACCCAAATGAGCTTGATTTCTTGTTGAGGTCACGCTAATTTTTGCAGTGCCATTTTTTTGTATACCTTGCAGCATATGCCTTGATAGCCGACAAGGAATCCGATATAATAAGTTTCGTGCCCTTAATGGTAGTTCCAATAGCAATCGCTGTTTCTTCGGCCTTGGTTGTGGAGCCGGCCTGAATGGTTTCTGTCCTCAATGTGCATCCATAGCCATCAACTGCCGCAATAAGGTAAATCATCCCACCAACGTGACTGGCGTCCACATACGCTGCTGGTTTGTTATCAAGTGCTTTTTTAGTGCGTCCGCCCGCGCTTGCCGACATCCTTTGTTTAGACTACCCAAGTTTTTTGGCAGTGGTAGAATGTTTTTCTTAGCTTTGATTTCGTGTGGTATTTTAAGCCTCAGTGTGCGTCCAGTTAGTGGTTCCAAGTTCAAGAGCTTAAAGACATCACGTCCTTGTCGAGTGCAGGATAGCCTCCACCATTTTGATGCTCGTTGTGCTCCAATTATTTAGTTTATGGTGTTATGTACACCAAGCTCCAAGAGTTTGTTGTTGCTGACCCAAGTGGGTAATCCTAAGGCAGCTCTGTAGACTGACCTGGTTATTATGTTGATTTTATTCATTGCATAACTCCTGAGGTACAAGAAGGGGTATGTGCACGCGTTCTACAAATGAAAAAAGACTGCACGAACTCGCAGAGTTCTTTTTCTTGTAGTTTTTCTTCCCCTTCACGGTTGTTATCGGCCCACTGCCACTGTGAATTAACTTGTGGTTCCTCTAGCTCACGAAGATGCATCTCTGAAAGCGTGTGAAGCTCTATTGCCTCATAATCCAACATCCTGTAGAGCTCCTCCCACCTGCTTAGCTTTCTTGCTCCATGCATGCTTAGAAAGCTTACTTTTCTGGAAGTAACTCTCTTGCGATGTCGGCGTCTGTCTCCCGCATGCACTTTCTCTGGCTTGGGAATTGTGAGCGTACTTTCTACCTGGGAAGTTGCTGCTTTCTGGCTATCTGAAAGAGTGCCTTCCCTATGGCTGCTCTAATCCAGGTAGTAGGGTTTCTTGTACGCCGTGTCCCACTCAGGGCTGCTGCTCGTTGTCCTAAAAACGAACGAAGTCTGTGGCCTAGACGACTGCCAGCTTTCTGTGGTCTGTACGGTTTCTGTGTATCACCTTCAGGTCTGCTTCCCCCTGGCATTACAAGCTCCACTCTTGTTCCCAGTTACGCACACATACGCTCAAGACATTGGTTCCAGCCTTTACGCCGTGCCACATCTCTTGCATTTCCTTGTAGAGTTTAGGGGATCCCTTATATAATGAAGAAGAAGCCACTACCTATCTCCTTCCAGGCCAGTATGTTGCCCTTTAAGGTTTGGCCACCTCCTCCGACACTTCATCTTTCTGCATGTTGATGAGACCCGCGTGTAGAACAACCATGGCTTTAGGTATGTTCCAAATACATGCTGCAGAATCCACTTGAGCGCAGAATTCTTGGATAAAGGCACCATCACTCACCCGGTAGTGAACCAGCTTGTTCTATTTTACCGTGTGGAGGACTGTATGTTTCATCCTGGCAGCACTCTCATCTCCATAGGTGAATGCATGTCGCTCTTTCCTCTTGACACCTATCATGCCCTTGAGGTGTTCTGGCGTGTGTGGAGTGGCAGCTGGGGAGCCTCCTGGTGTTGTCAATTCTCGCATCTGCTGTGCTTTCTTCTTCTTCTTGCCTTTCTTGCTTAAGGCAACTTTCCATTCTTGTCGTGTTTGCGGACCTTCTCTCCTCATATTCTGATCACTTTCTGACACCTTGTCTCTATTGCCTGAGTCCAGACTACTCTTAGGTTGTCATTTTGTGTTGTCGCCTGTTGTTGCGCATCCAGATACCCGCCTCGTTTTCTCCTCTGCTACAGCGCTGTCCTGGGCTAAATTATGATCTGCTGCCTCTGAACGCGCATACAGAGGAGCTTTCCGAAGCTCTTCAACATGCGTTCAAAGAGCTGTCCTCCAGTTTCTCTCCTCAGCCAGCTCTTCTCTTAATGCACACCTCTCTTTCGCGGTGTTCTCGATGTGTCCTGTCAGTCGTGTTACGATATTTTGCATTGCCAGTCGCCATCCCTTGTCCATCTCTCTCGTCATCAGCAAGAACTCCTCCTTCAGGAGCCTGAACCTTTCACAGTACCTGCACAAATAGGTCTTGGCTGCCTGCGCCTCATCGGTTGTCGCGAAAAGCGTGTGTTCAAGCTGGATGCACATTTCGCATCCATTTAACATCACCCATCTGGCGTTAGGCCCTTCTTCCGGCCATGTCTCGCAAGTTTTTTTTTGCATTCTTCGCCAGCTGTTGTCCACAATCCTCAGCGTCTATGTTTACTGCTACTGTCTCTGAAGACCCGGAGGTTGTTTATGTCGGTTCTACTTGGACTGTAAATTGGTAAGTCTCTGTGTTCTCGCTTTCATCCCACATCGCTTGCGAGAGTCGATCGATGAGCCCAGCTTTCCAACCCGTTTTGTCCAAACCTCGCTTATCATGTTCACTCCTTGGTTCGAACACATGGAGTTCAGACATGGTCTTAGTCACCGACCCAGCGCCGTGAGCAGCTGGGGCGATGTTTACAATCGTGCAAACATGCAAACGTGTAAACCGCCAGTGCCCCCTGGCGGCTTCCTCCGAAGGCGTTACGCGCGAGCCGGCACGTTCATCACACTTCCCTATTCTAGCCACTGTACTTGAAGGTCGAATGGTTCACGTGGCTGGAGAGACTGAATGTTTAACCCAGACGGAATGTCGAACGAGGCGGAATGTCCAACAAGACGGAATGTCGAACCAAAGTCTGTATCTCCAACGAGAAGGAATGACCAACCGAGACAGAATATCCAATTAAGAAGACAAGAAGGCGCCTTAGTTGGAACTTTGTCAGACAACTTTTGGTGGCGATAGCCTAACGCAAGAGGGCATTTTTGTGCGCTGTTATGACCATCGTCAGTAGGCGCCATGCTGTCGCTGAGAAGCGTAGCCGGGCAGCGTTCCCACGCCTGGAACCCAGTTTTCTCGGAACCAGCGTCCAGAGATGACGGGGGAGCGACGCTCTTTTAATCCTCAAACAAGTAGCCGACTGGCCTGCTGCCTATGCCCACCAGGTATTGTCCCTTCTAGCCGCCACGACGCCGTAAGCCGTTCCAGAGAGGACAACAAAGACAGCGTCTTTCTTGCAAGAAACCGCGGCCGCCGCCACAAATTGCCGTGCTAATTGAGCGGACAGATTGGCGGACCGTTTGATGTCTATTGTCCGGAGATGGGGACCCCTCGACCAGCGACACACACGACGAGGAAGAGCCCCTCTGGCGCCACCTTGCAGTGCAGTGATCACGACTCAATATTTGATGTTCACGTGGGCCGTGCATGCTCGTACCCATCGCCTGTTGTGTGTGTGTGATTGGTGTTCCACTCAAGAAGGAGGAGCCCGACAGGGCTTATAACGACGCCGCACAGTGCAGGATGTCGCTTTGAACCATGTAACGGTTCAACCACCACGTTCGTGGTTTATGAACCTTTCTATGCTCTAAATAAGTGTAAATGGTGCCATAAACCTGTTTGTTTTTCGTATCCCCATTTTGTCAGCGTTCGTTTCCTCAACCCGAAGCTACACCACGTTACCACAAAAGACCGGGCAGACCCCGGTCCGCAACAACGGGTCCTCAGTGCTGGGAGCCGCCACAACTGGTGGCAGCGGTGGGATACGAAGCTACAAGTGACAACAACAGTCGGCCCAAGGGAAGCAGCTGGCTCAAGACATGGATCACGTATGGGTGAGTGCTTGGCTTTTCCCTTGAGTGTACCAGGTTCTAAAAAAGGGTTAAATTTTAGAACTGGTAGTTAACTTTGCCAAAAGACTCAGTTTCACCGTTTCGGAAAGTTATTTTGGAAGTAGCGAGCACTCAGTACGATCATGGACTTACGGGAGCTGCAGAAGTCAGACTTGTTGCTGTTGTGTGAGAAATTGGGGATCGATACAAAGGGTTTGGCACGAAAACCCATGATCATTCGAGCAATCGATTAACGATTTGGGGGCGGATGATGAGGAACTAAGCGAAGAATGGGACCTTATCATTGAAAGAAAGTTAAGAGCAGCTAAGATGGAAGGAAAGAGTGAAGGCGAAAGAGAAGGCCTCAAGATAAAGTTTTTCGAACAAGACTATGAGTTGAGTATGAGGTTGGGACCCCAGCGAGGAGCACTTCTTCTCCACATTGAGGCAGAGTTCGAGATGTCTAGGTACATGCAGCCATATGAGGTATCATGGGATATGGGCCTATATCTAAGACTGTTTGAACGAAAGTGTAGGCAACGGTCGTGTGAGCGATACACGTGGTCTCACAAGCTACTCACGGTTCTGCCCTGCGAGGCAGCGGATGTTGTTGCGCGACTCAGTGAGCAGCACGCGAACAACTACGAAGTTGTTAAAGCAGAGCTAATCAGAAGATTTGGAAATTCTGTTAGCAAAAAGAAGGAAAGACTCGCACCGGAGTCTGAAAGCGAGGCGCGTCGCAAAGCGCCGGAAGTTGAGGCGCGTCAGGAAGCGCTTGAACCAGAGATCGCGCCAGTAACGGGCCCGCGTATTGCAGAATCCATCGAGGTAGAGTATGCTGAAAACGAGGCCGTGGCTGGTCTGGCAGTAGGGACGATGTCGGGGGGCGCTCCTTGCGTGGATGAGGAGGGTTCCTGCAGGCCTAATGGGCCCAGTAAGGAGCTGGAAACCTTCTTCGTGCCTCAAGAGCATGTTTCGACATCGTCAAATGTAGGCATGGGTAGTGCAGTGGCTAATCAGCTCAAGAACGCGATGCTTCAGGAGTGCAGCGATGCCATCGCAGAGGGCCCAGTTAATGATTCTATCAGCGTTAACAAAGATAATTTGGCCCGGCAGTCCGTCATGACACCGAGTTCAAAATGTTTGAGCGTGGGGAAAAATGTAGCACAAGCTCCAGCGAGCTTCCCAACCCCTCAGTTCCCGACGCGACTTGATGATGGCATCGAGAAAAAGAAGGCAAGCAAACATCGCCGAAAACGAAAGAAGCGGAAGTGCACTGCACTGCGTAGGCCTAAGCCAGGTCTCACTCCGTCCCAACAAAGATGGGAGGCTATGCCGTTTATCCATTTCAAGAAACGTCAATCGTGGCGTTCATGGAGGCACAAGCGGCGAGCCAGGTGTGGAGGGGGGGGAAGGAGGGACGTCACCCAAACGAAGCGCGCGGTTCAGTTCGACGACTTCGGAAAAGCGGCCTTGCCGGAAGGGTCAAAGTCGAAAGGGCAGAGTGGCTAAATACCGCGCAGGGGTGAATACAAAGAGAAAATGGCACAGGCTCCCCCCCAGCTTCTGGCGTCACTTTCAAATTCCTACGGGGAATAGGACGAAGTGCAGAATGAGGTGTGACAACAGGACACAGCCTAGAATTCATGCGTTTTGTAGCCTCTGGCGTGTTCGAAAACCACCGGGACCGCGACTTGGTTTGTTGGCTTGGTTTGTTCGAAGGGGGCCGAGTACTTGCTTGTGCATGTGGTCGAGTTTCGGCAGTTACCTAGACCGTGCGACAAGCAAAGGCGAGGTCCTGGCCTTTAATTACGGACCCTTTCGTCGTCTCTGCGAGCAGCAGCGGTGACTGCTGCCCTCCGTGACTCATCTGGCGAGGGGGAAGCTGTTATGACCGTCGTCAGTAGGCGCCATGCTGTCGCTGGGAAGCGTAGCCGGGCAGCGTTCCCACGCCTGGAACCCAGTTTTCTCGGTACCAGCGTCCAGAGATGACGGGGGAGCGGCGCTCTTTTAATCCTCAAACAAGTAGCCGACTGGCCGGCTGCCTATGCCCACCAGGTATTGTCCCTGCTAGCCGCCACGACGCCGTAAGCCGTTCCAGAGAGGACAACAAAGACAGCGTCTTCCTTGCAAGAAACCGCGGCCGCCGCCACAAATTGCCCTGCTAATTGAGTGGACAGATTGGCGGACCGTTTGATGTCTGCTGTCCGGAGATTGGGACCCCTCGACCAGCGACACACACGACGAGGAAGAGCCCCTCTGGCGCCACCTTTCAGTGCAGTGATCACGACTCAATATTGGATGTTCACGTGGGCCGTGCATGCTCGTATCCATCGCCTGCTGTGTGTGTGTGATTTGTGTTCCCTTCAAGAAGGAGGAGCCCGACAGGGCTTATAACGACGCCGCAGAGTGCGGGACGTGGCAATGAACCATGTAACGGTTCAACCACCACGCTCGTGGTTTGTGAAAACTCTCAACCTTTCTATCTGTAAATATTTGTAAATAGTGCCATAAACCTGTTTGTTTTTCGTATCCCCATTTTGTCAGCGTTCGTTTCCTCAACCCGAAGCTACACCACGCTACCACAAAAACCGGACAGACCCCGGCCTGCAACAACTGGTGATAAGCGCCGGGATCCGCAACAACTGGTGAACAGCGCCGGGATCCACAACAGCGCTTTGGAAACATTGGCTGTCTGTGGCATCGGGAATCATATTTTTTTGTTTCTTCATTCATTTTACTGCATTCAGCCTTATTACAACTTTTTTTGTTTTTTATTTTATTTTATTTTTGTTTTGTGTATATTGAATATTTACTTTATTCATTCACCGTCACATTTTTTAACGTATACACGCACTTTTAGCGCATACTTATAGCGAAGCATTTTTCAGCAAACTTCGAAGACCTACAGCGTATCTATCTATCTATCGATCTATCTATCTATCTATCTATCTATCTATCTATCTATCTCTCTATCTTACCTCTAGCGTTTGGGTGCTCTCGTGGTTACCCCCTTAACTTATTATTGATCGTTCTGAACTAAAATTAGCATGAGAAGATGGTGTGATGAATATGACGCGCTGGTCAAGACATGAATAAGGTCACAATCCTGTCGCATACGTCGTCAAACCCTCCCCGCCAGATAATGGCACATACCCACGGGCCGGTATGTGCCACTGGTATGCGGGTATGTGCCACAGGTGATGAACGCTTAGTATCTACCCTGGAACTACGAGAACACACATGGGCAATTTTAATGCACCAAGCGTTAAGAAATACCTGACATCGCTAGCATAGACCCGACGAATGAAAATAATAAATGGCAGGGTTCCAGCTCGAATTAAACCCACGTATTCTGCGTGGCAATGAAGAATTTTACCAATGACCTACGCCAGGTCTCGGAACTACTTTTCAAATAGACGCCTATGAAACGTCAATAGTGGTCATGAAACGTCAATAGTGGTCATGAAGCGTCAATAGTGGTCGAACTGCTGCCTACCCAATTTTATAAACATTACATATGTACTCCTTCGATACAGCCGTCACGCCGAGTTGACCTGTATTGTGGTTAGTTGCCATGCGCTGGGGTTTATTTATGCAGCAGTGTCCAAGACCAGCATCCTCGCGAGCATCAGCATTTCATATAAGCTTCTGATGTTGCTAAGAAGGATGATCTGGGTGGCATCGTTGCGCAAGTGCAAGCACCTGGTTATATAAACATATGCAACTCTTGAACGTATGTCTGTGCGCACAACACGTGCACATAAATTTAGCGTCTTTTCATGAGGTGTCGCTGAATGAAAAAATTGCAACACGGTCACCTTCACTCCTCATGCTTCGCATTACGTTGATTCGCAGGGACGTGGGATCACCCCATTACCTTGGGTGAACTTAAGTAAGTATGAGGAAGTCAGATGGTTTCCGCTATACACGTGTGACACGTACCCGTGTACCCTTGATGGGCGTTTATGTGCCGCAACTATGCGGGCATGTGCCACAGGTTATTGACAGCTTATATCGACGCAGTAACGGCGAGAACATATTCTGCTGTACATCATTGGTCACTTTTACTGCCCTTACCAGATTCTCTTCCGGTCTTTCTGGCTTAATCTATGGCAATAATGAGGGCTTTGCGCAAGTTGAATATTTCGATTCTAGTCGTGGGCAATCATAACTGACTGTGCTTTTCTCTGTCCACACCCAGTGGCACACCAATACTAAAACTTTTTAAATAACTGGTTCCTTGTCATCTCCGAAGTATTCAATTAATATGGGCACCAGGGCACGAAGGTTTGTTCCTAAATGAAATGGCCGATTTTTTTCGCGCTAGCGTCGCTATCAGCACCCATCATTTCTATTTTCCCACCTACAGTATACACACAACGGCGGGTCGATTTCTCACGCTTAAGTTCAGGCAAAATTCATCAGACCTTGCACAGACGGCTTTTCCGGAGTACAATCCCCTGTTATTTTCCTGGCGCAGCGAACTGTCTAATTAAAGGATGATGGAAGTTGCCATCTTGAAATTTCGTTACCTCTTTAAAATTCTACTTGTGTAATAAAGGTTTATTGAATTCCCTTATGAGCCTTTTCTTTCAACAAGACGAAACGATCAGTCATTTTTAATATCTTGTCGCCGTTTCCATTTATTCAGAAAAAGCATACCAGCACCACCTCTTCAAAAAGTGGGCCTGCAGTCATCATAACCTGTTCTTCTCCCATTTGGAGCCTCTACACAGGGGCACAGCCAGAGAAATGTTTTATTAGCCGTTGAGGAATACATCTTTGTGATTAAATAATTCTCTCGCTAAATTGTGGGCTCACTAGAGATAATCAAATTCCCAATAGGCACTTCAGATCAAAATCAACGAACTAGCGTTCCCAGGAATGAAGCAATGCGGAAAGTATAGAAAAAATTCACCTTGTAATCGTCCAATCCCCTTCATTGGGTACGAGCCATGTGCAGAAAAAAAACGGCAACCACGGCGAGAACAGACATTCATCATTTGAACGCTGGAGTGTTAAGAAAAAGGTGACATGGACAGCGTTGACCCGATGGGTGCAAAGAATGAATGTCGGGGTTCCAGCAGGAATTGAACACAGTGTTCTGCGCGGCAATGAAGTATTCTACCACAGAGCCACATTGTCCCGGAACTACTTTTCAAATAGACCCATGGCAAAAGTTCCTAAACGTCCATTGTGGTTGCAGTACTGGTTATGCAATTTTATAAACACTACATATGCACTCCTATTATGCAGCCTTCACGTCTTGTTAACGTAACTTGTATTTAAGCATGACCTGCTGAAGTCATGTTGCCCTGTCTATAGGCCTACCATCCTCGCAAGCGCTAGCGCTACATATCAGCGAAACGCACCTTGCTAATATCAATGTAGCTGTTGACATCGTTATTCAGCTGTAAACAACAGCTCATATGAAACATATGCGAGTGTTCGAAGTATTGTGTGCGTGCAGTAATTCCACGTATCTTTAATGACATTTCGTTATGTTTCGCTGATTAAAAAAGTTAGAGGCAGTCAATTTACACCCGCATGCTTCGCATAACATTGATTCATAAGGTAAGTGGGATCTGCCAATTTTTTCTTCACACTGCTGATCCTCTTCCTGTGCTGTTTTATCACGTCCTCTAAATAATGGCGAGAAAGTGTGCTCCCTCACTCACTTTGTGCGATTATTTCTTTTGCCACGAAGCGTCACAAGGGACATGATCTTCACATGACGTGGCAGGTATACCATGCAACCTAAACCATCGCGTCTGCCGGGGGGAAGCCCCAAGCTTTGAAAGTGCGAAAGAAGGATAATTGTTCTAAGGGCTAGTCCATTTGTTAAGAAAGCAACGGTCAATAAGCTAAATGAATCATCGCGGACGTTATTTGTTGCTTATTACAGCTCGGCTGTTTGGCGCCCGTTCCCGCGCTTAGCGGCATCGCAATCGCCGTTGGTGGCGTACCCGATAAATATGACAATGTAACTGATAGGTATGAAAACATGAGAAGAGGGGAAAAACGGTACATATTAGGAATCGAACGTGGAATTTCACCATGACACTAGAGTATTCTACCTCGTACTGAAGATGGTCCCTCAAACCTATTCGCATGGTAAAAATTAAGAACCAGTTCTCACACCATGCTAATTGAACAACCAGCGTGTGATTTACATTTACTGAAAAGTGGCCAGCCGTCAATTTTAATTGTCGTCGCCTAAACGCAGCGTCAACAAATTGCACATTATATACCTTATACAGACACATGTGTAGAGGGTATACCTCGCTTATCCGCATAAAGACGAATAATGTCGTTGTATGTGCTGCCTTACTTCACAAATACAATTATTTATGGCACAGTGGATACGTTGCGGAATGCAAAAATATCAAATGCACTTGATGTCGTCACCACACTGTAGTGTAATATTTGTAATCTCATTTAAAACAAATTCAAGTGCACAAAAAAGCACCCAATCGATAGGATCATGAGCCATCAAGGAGTATGGAAGGAGAGGGAGGTTCTTATTCCCCAACTTTATAATTATTACTGGGAGTTCAGCTGGATGACAGTCCTTGGGAGCGTGCTCGCATAAATACCCAACAAATTAAACACGGGAAAGACCTTCGTCGCTACTTCGTTAAAGCATGAGATGTGTTATTGGAAACTTGGGGTCCCGATACCAGCACCAGGAAGATGCTTCCCCCCCCCCTTCATCCTTTCAATATTGGTCATACACATTACGCCAGAGTTAAAAAACAACAATAAAATACCCATGTTTCCTTGCCTGGACTATTTGTTGGCTTTCTGACGAAAAAATGAGCCTCTCAAATTTTTATTTCTTTTTAAAGAATGTTGGTTGAAAAAGATACGGAAGAATTTTTTTTTAAATTAAATTCTTGGGTTTTACGTGCCACAAACCTACAAGCCAAAACGACCCAGAACATGCTAGAACATTTTGGTTCCTTCGACTGGAGAGACTCGTTTTCCGACAGAGATGGAATGTTCCATGGATCACATGACCGCGGCGTGACTGAATGTCCAACGAGACGGAATGTCCAAAGAGACTGTATGTCGCCCAAGACGGAATGTCCAACGAGTCGGAATGTCCAATCGAGACCGAATTTTCAACCGATACCGAATGTCCAACGAGACTTCATGTCCTTCGAGGCTGAATGTCCAGTATTTACATTGCAAATCAGTGGGCATTCAGTCTCATTGGACATTCAGGCCGCCAGCGACGCCACCACCGGTGTCCGTAACAAATATCGCAAGAATTAAGAAAACAGTAGATAAAAATACATTAGGGACCCATTTGACCTAACTTGAGCCCACTGCGTACCAGCCCAGTATTCTACCACGGGGCCACGCCAGCGCTTCAAATTCAATTCTAGACTGGACTTAAGGTATGGGATTGATGTCGGGAAATTAATTGCGCTAATAAAAGTAATAAAACATGTTAGTACAACAAAGGAACAACCAGGCATCAGACAATGCAAGTGGTGTAAAGAGTTTGACCAACCTATTACAAAAGCTTGTTCTTGTTCTCCTGTTGACTGTGGCGGGCGCACACCCACTTTAGCCATAATTCTTCATCGCCCTCAGCCACGGCGTAAAAATATTGCATAATATTCCTAGCAAGTGTGTAGCGGATACCACGCTTCTCCTAAGAATGATGAAAGACAGCATAGAGAACGCCAGCCTACTACACAAAAATTATTATTTATGGCAAAGTGAGTATATTTACGCCTGGGAGTCCACACTGAACGCCAGTGCCTCTCAAAGGCAATCTGTGTCAAGGCCCACGCTCTATCTCGCCTGACGCAATCGACTCAACGACGTCATCAAGCGGCGGCGCCGATCTGTCACGCAACGCACCGCAAGCTCCCTTAGCCTGCGAGCCCGTTGAAGAAATCGGCGCCTTCCAGTCTGGCGAGTCTTACGCAATGTGTGGCAACATCCCTCGTCCTTGGTGCAACCATGCGCTGCGGCGGGCCCCATCGGGAGATTCCGACATCACGGCCAGCGGCGCTTCTGGTTGGACATTTGGTGACTCAAAGGATCCACCTGGTGCCTATAAAAAAAGTCCTGCGGTGTGTCGCCAGCAGTAGATCTATGTGTGAGTTGCTTCGAGCCCCTTTCGCTGTCAGCGCAGATGGTGTCCTTGGCAGCTGCGAGTTTCGTGGCGCCCTTCGTAACCTCGTCGGCGTGCGGCTTCGTAACAGTGGTTGCCAGCCGCGGGATCGGCCGGCGTCAGCGACATCGATGTGGTGAGTGCCTGATGTTTTCCCCTAAGTTCACCAGACTACTCTAGCACAGGTTATAATAGTTTTGGGAAGGGCTGTGTGAAGCATATAGTGAGCTTTGATCGTTTCAAACCAAGTCGAAGCGCTTTGAAACCAAAGTTAATGTGGAGGGTGTAAACACGGCAGTGTTAAAAATTGATTGCGCGTCTTGTTAATAGACTTATAGTGGGTACGGCAAATATATTGTTAACAGGGGCAAACAGCAAGATGCTAGGGTGAAGGATGGAGAACCGTGCAATGAAAGAAGTCGTCAAAATTTGTGAGGAACTTGGCCTTATTCTGGGCCGTGCGAAACGAAAGCAAGCGATACTTAAGATAATGAGGGATGCAGGAGTGACGACTGAGGAAGTCGATGAGGCCTGGGCGGATATCAAAGTATGCCGCGAGGAGGCTGAAAGGCGAGAAGTAGAAGTTCGCGAACGCGAAGAAGCTGAAGGTCGAGAAGTTCGCGAACGTGGAGAAGCTGAAAGGCGAGAACTCCGTGAGAAGGCCGAGATACAGGAGCGCCTTGAGTTGAAACGAATAGAATAGGCAATCCTATAGTGTTCGCAGGCGCCTAGCGTAGCTTCTTCGACAGTTCAGGTCAGCGGTCAGAGAATTCGCGGCCAACTGCCACCGTTCGTAATAGGCGAGGACATGGCGAAGTATCTCGTCAAGTTTGAACACGTCTGTGAGCGAAATGCTTTGGAGCGGTCTCTTTGGGCGCAGAACCTGTTAGCTCTTCTTCCCGGCGAAGTGTCCGACGCGATAACATGCTTGTCGAGGGAAGCGTTTGAGAGCTACGACGAGGTTAAGGATGTGCTCTTGGGACGTTATAAGTTGTCACCCGAGGCTTTCAGGCAAAGGTTCCGGTATGCTTAAAAGGGGAATGAGTCACACTTTGATTTCGCGCTTCGTTTTAAAGCCGATTTATTGAATGGCTTAAGGGCGCAGGTGTTTATGACGATAGCGATAAAGTGGTAGAATGCATCGCGTTGAAGAATTCTACCGCTGCATCGAGGAGAATGTCAAGCTTTGGCTGCAGGACAAACTTGGTGAAGTACAGCTAAACAAGGCGGCAGAGTTAGCTGAGGAGTATTATACTCGCCGAAAGTTGCATGGCAGGACAGTGCGCGTTGAAAAGGATGAAAGGAAAGAGGGCTTTTTAAAGAAACATGATCAACGGAAACCCGCTCCGCACCGTAATTTCAGGAAGGACCCGTCTCTTATGAAGGACACTGCATGTAGGGGAAGGGTAAACGGAAGCGGAGAAATCGAGTGAGGTTTTTAAACAATGCACTGACACCACACGGGCGTTTGAATCACGGAAGCCGCTAATCTTCTACAACTGCAAAAAGGAAGGGCACATCGCTATAAACTGTAAGCAAAAGTTTGCTTTCGCAACAATCTGAGAATCGGAAAAGAACATGCAGTTGTTAGAGCCGTATCTCCAAGAAATTAGTGTGAAGGAGAAAACGAGTCGAGCTCTTCTAGACTCAGCGGCAACCATGGACGTTGTCCATCCTTCGTTCGTGTCTCCGGATGACTTTACAGGAGAATGCGCGTAGATCAGGCAAGTCGCCGAGGAGCAGAGTGCTTCCTTACCAATCTCTATGGTTGCCATTGAAGGCCCGTTCGGTAAGCTTCGCGCCGAAGTGGCTGTGTCTGCCACGCTTCCCGATCATTTTCTTTATCTATTCTCTAATAACTCAGAGCAGCTTCTAAAAGAGCTGGATAAATCGTTCATCTCCAATTTAGCGTACATGGCCCTCACGCGATCGCAAGCGCGGAAGCTTTCGCAGGGACTTGATCTTGTTCAATGTGGTGAAGCACCAAGTTTAAAAGCTGCTCATCTGTGTGACCTTGGCGGCAAGTCAACGAAACCTCAGACAGGAAATTCTCCGTGGGAGTCATTTGAGCTGTCACTCGAGCGGCCCGTCGCCGAACCGACTGGCGCGGTCTGTGTCGGCGGAGGAGACGACATGGCGCCAGTGAGTCAGAGCGAGAGGGGTGCAACGCTCTCGCCTGCAGCGGAAAGTTGGAGTGAGCTGACGCTCTCGCCTGTAACGGAAAGTTGGAGTGAGCTGTCGAGGGTTGATTGAGAAACACTCATTCGGGAGCCGCGTGAGTACCTCTCGATTAAAGTGCTTATGAAAAGCGTAAACTTGAGAAAACAGAAAAGGAATGTTTCTTTTTATGAGAAATCAGGACTGCCATATTGTAGTTACACAGATGTGCAACATCGCAAGTATGAGCAGCTCTTGGTACCGCATAGGTATCGTCGCCTTAAAGTGGCCGGTTACTGAGGTAGAGCATGATACTCCAACAGCACAACTTTGACGTTCGCTACAAAAAAAAAGGAAAGCTAAACGCTAGTGCAGAGGCATTGAGCCGTGCGCTTTAGTTAGTACCTTCTCCACCTTTCGGTTTCTCGCTGGCGATTCGGGGCAAAATTTTCTCTTCATCACGGCCTTAGCTGAGCGCTCTCGTCCAGAGTGATCTCAAGGGGCCAACTTTATGTTGTATTCTATTTCGTTACGTTGTTGTACGTGTAAAAATTTGAGTTCTCCTTTTAAGGGTCTTGTGTCCCACATGTGCCTTTTGATGTAGAGGGAACGAAATTCCGATAGACACGTAGCTAGGTATATGTTGTACTATACTTTGTCTGGTGTTCTGTCGGGTGACCGAGGGCCCTCGCTTGTGTCGTGTGTTGTCTGTTGTCGAATGGTTCTTGACAATTTGCAGAACCATCGACAAGTGCTGAGACTAAAAATCGTCAGATGAGACGAGCGAAGCTGGCCGGCAAGTTGTGGCGACAAGCCAGTGGAGGTGGGATCCGTCCTCAAGACTGGTACGTGTTTACGGAACGGAGTCTGGAGCTACATTCTCCCCATGGCCCTGGAGGCAAACCACAGGGAGTGACCTGGTGAACGAGCACGCCCGACATCCGAGCCACGTGGAAGCAGCTCGTCTTTCCGGCGCATTGTCTGGCGGCAGGGGTGCAGTTACGATTTGGAGTCCACACTGAACGCCAATGTCTCTGCAAAGGCAACTGTGTCAAGGCCAGCGCTCGAGCCCGCCTGACGCAATCGACTCAACGACGTCAAGTGGCGGTGCCGGTCTGTCACGCAACGCACCACGAGCTCCCTCAGCCCCCGAGCCCGTTGAAGCAATCGGTGCCTTCTAGTCTGGCGAGTTTTACGCAATGCGTGGGAACGTCAATCGTCCTTGGCTGCAACTAGGCGCAGCAATAGGCGCCTTCCAGTCTAGCGAGTCTTATGCAATGCGTGGCAACATCCCTCGTTATTGGTGCAACCACGCGCAGCGGCGCGCCTCATTGGAGGATTCCGACATCACGGCCAGCTGCGCTTCTGGTTGGACATTTGGTTACTCAAAGGATCCACCCGGTGCCTATAAAAAAAAGCCCTGCAGCGCGTCGCCAGCAGTAGACCTATGTGTCAGAGAAGACATCTCGGCTCTTCGAGTCCCTAAGCTGTCGGCCTCAGTGCCGAATTTGTAACGCCTCTATTTCTATGCTGTACATGAACCTTGCCTTAACTCACCGTTGTCTCGTCCACTCGTCTGTCAGCTCTGCGCAGAAGCAGTTGCGAGCTGAGTAACACACGCTAGAAACACACGCTACACACGCTACACACGCTACATGAAATCAATTATTAACATTCTTTTACTCGCTACACGCCGTAAGATATCCCGTCTCGTACTCTTCCACAAAATTTACAACTCCCTTCTGCGTTCACTTTTAATAACCCCACCGTCATACATTTCAACTCGTACTGACCATGCGCAGAAAGTTGCTGTTCCTCGCTTCAAGACATCAACATATTCCCACTCATTTCTGCCTAAAACTTGCAAGGATTGGAACTACCTCCCACAATCAGTTGCATCCATCACCTCGCCTTGCAGTTTTAAAACATCGCTCGATAACATACTTGGTGTTGGAAATGTAAACGTTTGATTTTGTTGTTAGTTTTCTTGTATAATCTACTGGCTGTATAACATAGTTGCAGTTGATAATAGTTGCTTTCCAGTGTTTAATAATGTTCTAGTGTCTTGTCTATGTATTCTTTTCTTTAACATTGTTCGTCAGTGCCCGCTCCCCTCTGCCTTGCTGTAAAGCCCTGAGGGTACAATAAATAAATAAATAAATAAATAAATAAATAAATTAATAAATAAATGAATAAATAAATAAATAAATAAATAAATAAATAAATAAATAAATAAATAAATAAATAAATAAATAAATAAATAAATAAACGGCTGGGGACCGTGTCGGCGGAGTTCAGAGCAGTGGCGCCTTCGGGACCGTATTGGCGTCCGGTCTTCGTAAGAGTACCCAGCATGTGTGCTTGTAGCAGTTACTCAAAGAGTGTCAAGAAAAGGCTCTGAAAGGCCGCTTTTCGAGCGTTTGCTGTGACAGTTCCGTGCATTCCGCGCAGGAAGGGCATTTTAAAAACACACATGTTTTGGCTGGGACAGTTTCTGCTCTCCCGTTGTAGGGTACCAATACTCTAAATTGTTATGCACGTTTTTTTGAACCCGCATTCATCTCTCTTGCTCTGGCATGGCTTATTGCTCTCCCGAGGTAGAGTACTTAGTTCTCTGAATCGTTAACCCCTCTTTTAAACACACATGCCGTATTTAATATTTACTCCTAGGAATGTTGCGTCGAATTTCTTCGCTTTCCCGATAAATGTGTGTTCCCGTCAGCTTTTTTTTTTGAGAAGTAAACGAGCGAGTTGTTTTAGCTTTGAGTACCAACATATATACCATCACCAGGGGCAATAATATTCGAGGGTTACGTTCCAAAACCAGCCCGTGACTGTAGTTGTACCACTCTACTGTTATAGCCAACATTGAGCAACTCTTAAAAAAAAGCTCACAGGAAAAAAAAGAAAGCTCCTAAGTATTAAAAGCTCGCAGGAAAAATAAGAAAAAAAAGAAATCCAAGACGGGAATTTCCGGCAATAATGGGCGACGCAGGGGTTGCGGCACTCACGCAATGCCTTTCTGGATCGAATATTTTCACCCCACATATTTCACTAAAGTTCAGCTTCAGTATCACATCGCATGTATCGGCGCTGTCCCCCCCCCCTCCTTTTTTATGCATTTCCCATTATTTTTGACCGCACTTAAACATCCCACATATAGAATAACATTACCTTGTGGAGCATTGTTCAGAGACATTAAGGTGATGTCTTCCGCCCGACAAGAAACTCGACAGGGATCAGTGGGTATCCTGGCGGCCACTGCAAACGAATTCATACCCATGTTTAAACATTTACAATAAAATGCACCGAACCTAATACAGAGACACGTGTCCTTGGTGTGAGGAGAAACCCTCACTTTACGTTACAATATGGAGATGCCAGAATATAACGGCAGTGCCCGTCATACACAGTACAACGCCAAAGCAGTGGGAGGCTGCGCTGTCCAGCCGGGAAGCAGACGAACAGATCTCGATGGTTGTACGCGCCAGACGGGCAACTAAAAGCGCGAGAAACCACACAGAGAACCCATCCACAGGTGCTCTACAGAACAGTTTGTGAGCCAAAATAAAGTTTATTCTGTCTCGCTATGGTACCATGAGTATAAACCTTTGGTATTCTGTCGATGAAAACAAATATATGCATTGCACATTCGTATATAGGAACTGTCGATGCTCGTTTGAGAAGCAGCATGCGGAAAAACATTATCATCAACGAACAACAACATTGATAACAGTAAATAATAATAATAATAATAATAATAATAATAATAATAATAATAATAATAATAATAATAATAATAATAATAATAATAGCAATAGCTATGCAAGTTCATTATTCTGTCAGCTTCATTCTTCGCCATCGCTGTCTCTGCCACGTTGTTCTTAAAAGGTAATTGCGCTCGAATACTGAAATTTACAAATCTATTCAAACGTGAATATTGGAGAACAACTTTCAAACTCAAAAATTAATAGCGACTATTTTCTTTTAAAAAAGGAAAAAAATGGATATGAAATCTAATCGCAGCCAATATTGTATAAATTAGATCATTAATTTGAATGGTGTTCAAATGGTGGGGTTTTCGATTCCAATATGTATACTATAAAACACGTCTGAACCCCCACCGCAATTAAAACAATGACACAATAAAAGGCATGCTGCGCATCCTTTTGAGAGAGCTGCAGACATGGTAGGAGAGATCAACTTTAAAAGCGAGGTCAATTACATGACATAAATTATTCTCCTCTTGGTGCTTCCCTCCGGAGGTACGACAACCGCCACTAACCGCAACTATACTATGGCTTAAACATTGGGAAGATTCCTAACATTAACGGCTTTCTTTTCGTAGACAGTCGACATGCTTCTGTATATATTCGAAAATAACGAATTGTTCATAAAGCACTAACTGCAAATCGGAAAGCATGGTCTATTTTATTTGTATTCAAATTTTGAATATTAGAGCAAATGTGCACATTGCGCAGCTGCTGGATTCTGTGCCGAATGGTTGTGCCCCCGCGATCTCCGACGTTAGTGCAGCTCTAGCCGACTGGTTCGCCCTCCGCGATCTCCTGACGCCGTGAAACTCTCGCTGAGGTGGTGGTAGTGGTTCATGTGGAAAAGGAAAAAAAGGCACCTAATTTCTGTCTGCCTACAGGCGACACGGCGCAGTGCCTACTGCCCCGTCCTCGGGACTCCTTCGACCATGTCCCAATCCTTCTCTTTCTCAATCTTTACTTCTCACTCTATCCTTTTAAACCCTCCTTATCCCCTTCCCTCATGAGCTACTGTTGAGGTGTCGCACTTAGATGCAGACAGCAGCGGGGCTCTCTTTTCTCCTATTTATGAATTCCTTCCGCCCCAGTACTCGAAGCGAAGGAGGGTAGAGGAGGGAATGCGCTCTGACGCTGAGCCCTGGGTCCAGACGAGGGTCTCGATTTTGGCAGTATGCTCTTGTTGTGCGTCCAAATAAAAGCATTTAAGATGTTTTCGAATAGTATTTTTAGGCCGTTGTAACATGACGGGGACGCGGCTTTTCCTGAAAGCGTTTGTCCTCGTTTCGCAGCAGCCACCGCTACAAGGTGGTGGCGCCATCTGGGCGGAATGCTCAGAAATTTTCCGGAACTGCAAGCCTAGCGCTGTGTGATGAGGTACGCGAAGCGCCGGCGTTAGATCGTGCCGCTGCGAAAGCTTGCCCATGCACGCTTTCGCGATTCGGCTATTTTCGTGTGGTGTCTAGCCCCACCGAGGGTGTGTTGGCACCACACATGTACTGAAAATTTCTCCCGCTAGCGTTAGGCAGCGCACACTATGTGGAAATTCTCATTTCTGTCGCCGCATCGGATCCCATTCATTGGTACAACGTGAACCGCGGCAGAATGAAAGTGCACCGCGGGAACAGCGAGTACGAGGTGAGCTGCTGAAATCTTTTTAGAATTGGCGCTAATGCCGAAAGCGCGTTAGAGGCCTCTGCCGTTGTGCTCTTACCGCCTTACGGCTTATTGTTGGTGAAGTTTGCAAGCGTGAAACTTGCCAAGCGCGCTCGAAATGATCCGATAGTAACTGATATATTTTACGGTACGTACACTGAGGGACCGGCAAAAAGAAAAGGGCCACAACAAGGCGCTCGCACTCGGGAAGTTCACCGCCGGATTTCGTGAAGTTTAAGATATATTCACTCTATTTCCTGAATGTCAAAGCGTACTGGTTTGAAGAGAAAAAAAAATCGGGCACATGAAAAAGTTGAAACATCATAGATGAGCTTCCGCTCCCGCGTCTATTGCCTTTCCAATCGTTATATATATATATATATATATATATATATATATATATATATATATATATATATATATATAAGGGAAAGAAGTGTATACTTAAGGGCTCGTTTTTCCGTGTTTTAACACAATAATAATGAGATCTAACAGACAGTAATGCCAAGGAATGTACAGGGGAAGTTATTAAAACCAATAGAATGTAAATAAGAAGAAAGAAAAGTGGATGAAAAAATTACCAACTGTGAGCAGGAATCGAACCTGTGACCTTCGAATTACGCGTTCGATGCTCTCTCTCTCTCTCTCTCTCTCTCTCTCTCTATATATATATATATATATATATATATATATATATATATATATATATATATATATATATATATATATATATATATATAATAACCGGTGAGGTATACGTATCCTGGTTTTTTAAAACTTTAAACATCTAAAGAAAAAAAGCAAAAAAAAAGGGGGGGGGGATCGGTGACTGTTTCGTCGGCACTGGGTAAACGATTTCCTGCAGTCGCTTGCGGGAGGTTCTCGGAAGTCACGTGACAGTTTACAAAGCGCCGGAGGTAAGCGAGGATGGATGGATTATTTGAAGAGGCTGACACTGCTTCGCGCCACGAAAGGCAGTGCTTGGTGTTCGGTTTAACTAGGTTCCGATGATTTAAATGACAGTTATTCGTTGCAAGGCTAGGCTGTGTTTGGAGTGGACAAGCTAGGTATAGTGAAGGGAGTCGTGAGCGCATAGCAAAACCCTGAAACACGTGTTAGTATATATTTTTCGCACGCACGCAGAGAGGTAGAGCGCGCAATTCAGGGCGGTTTGATCTAGAAAGGTCAAGCGCATGTCTCAAGGTAATTTTTGGTTTTTGTTTCACTGTAGCTAAATTGAAGTTTCAAAATATTGCATCTACAGGAAATGCTGACAAGAAAACTTGCTGCCTGCATATCTGCTCAGGTTTCTTTTTTCCTTGTTTGGGGCCCGTGAAATATTTGTTGGCGTATACATTCCCGTTGTTTTGGGTTCTAACAGGGAACAAAAAAAAAGGAAAAGCAGGTTCTTTGCCCGCACATGGCTCAGGCTTAAGCTGCTTTTACTAGATCTATTTAATTCTACTTTAAACTTCGCATTCCTCTCAGCCACGTTTTTCTATAAATATATATAACTGATAAGAGTTCACGGTTACACGGGAACGCTTACGTATGTGTCAGCGCATTCGTCTATATATACCTGCCTTGCTTTTTGCAACTGACGCCCGCGTGCCGTATCGGAGGCTCGCAATGAATCATCCCCGGAGAGCGCTTCGTTTTTTTATCCCGCTGTCACACGGAAATAATTTATGTTCTCCGGCTTTAGATCAGAACAGCGGTTGCTTTTTTATAAAAACTCAGCAACAGCGATGCCCCAATGTCAATGCTGTCGTAAGGCCCAGAGGCTCCATTAACGAGTACAGCCGCCAAGCCTTGTGCGCATGAGGTAGGCAGCTTTAGCATAGCGTACGAAAAACTTTGCGTTAGCGTTTGTCCCCACTGCGCATGCGCCGCACGCTATCTTCTTGCGGGCCCCGCTAAAGGGAACACAGGGCGACCGCAGCAGCCGCCATCTTAGCGCACGCTATTTAAAACTGCCGACTATGGGTGTAACCGCTGGGAGGTTAGAGTATATGACGAATGGTATATGCGACAGTATAGGATGGATACTTGTTTTGATGATTTACAACTCTGCAAGTTATGCCGTCAATATTCTCTTGATTGATATGTGGGGTTTAACGTTCTAAAACCACCATATGATTATGAGAAACGTGGTGGTGGAGGGCTCCGGAAATTTCGACCACCTGAGGTTATTTAACGTGCGCCCAAATCTGAGCACATGGGCCTACGGCATTTTCGCCTCCATCGAAAATGAAGCTGCCGCAGCCGGGATTCGAACCCGCGACCTGCGGGCCAGGAGCCAAGTATACCTTAGCCGTTAGACCGCCGTGGAATCCGCCAGTCCTGTATGCAGGGATATAGCTGTCCCGTTGATGACTGTGAACGGCTGGTGATAGCCGACCAATTCTCGCCTTGTTTTCCAGCACACGACGAATATAATTTAAAAGGTGCAAAGGAGGTAGAAAGGAAAGGGGGGGGGGGGTGCAGATGCGATTCACTTTTGCATGTAAAGGGCCATCTTGCCCTTGCCACGTTCCAGACCAAAAACGCTGCTAGTCGCTAGCGCTTTCCAACTGTTCATGCTGTGTTACCTTCCCCATTCAGACGCAAAGCCATGCTTCCTCTGCAGCTTGTTGAAGTTGCGTCCTTTCGTCACCTCGGCCAATGATCCCCACCTCCGTTTTTTCAACTATCAATCATCACGATCGTCGAAAACTCAGTGTAGGTCGTCTGACTACAGCCGCTGCTGCTGGGTAGCGAGCCCGCTAGCTCATATCTCTCTCGAAGTAACGCCTTGCTTCTTGGCGAAGTTTCGGGTGCAAGTCGCGCAACTGTTGGAATAATATATTCCAAGTATTGCCCGAGAGCATTAGTCAAGCGTTTTTGCAGTCTTTCAAAATACCCACTGCTCACGCTTTTCTTTTTTTAGGACTTTTTTTTCTTTTACCGGGCTTGCATTGTGAATCATGGAATTCGTCGCAATGTCGCCCTTGCAGTTACCCTTGGAAGTCGCACAACCTTGTGCAACGCAAGCGAATCAATGAGTCCTGAACGCGCAGACTGTTCTCACACTGCGCTGGCCATGTGCCAGGCATACGCAATGAGAGCTCCGAAACCCAAGAGCAGACAGACATGTGACGCACTAAATTGAGCGGAATTTCCAAAATGGCATTGCTCGTGGTCACCACGTGATGACCGGTCAATTGTATTCGGCATATGCCCACTTATTGTGCAATGATCGAAGCCCTTTTTTGGACCGTCTGGCAGTGACGCCGTATCAGAGGCGTTTGCTAAAGGGGGAAGGGAGGAGGGGGCACGTGGGTCTGCTTTTTTGCGTATTTTATCCACAATAGAGTGAAACCGTGGACCCCCCCCCCCTCCTTCCGTTCTCTGATACGCATACCTTATCAATAAGCCTTAACTACTAGCTGCATTCGTCTAACAGCTAATTCCTCCACCGCCACCTCCCCAGCGACGCCGTCTGGGTTATTCCTGCAGCAGATGAGAAACGTTCGTCTTTTCTTTCTATCGCATTGCACAATGCTCCCTCCAGACTTCATCCTTCCTTCATGCTGTGACGGCCACTTCGCATGCGTACGCCCCTTCCTTAGCGAAAAAATCGCCAATCGCTGTAGAAAGGCCTCCACGAGCATTCCGATCTCGGAGGCTTATGTTCTGTTGAGCACGGTTGTCTCAGATCATGGCGTATAACTCCGCCGCCGTAAAAATATTACGGAGGACAGCATAGTAAATAGTAAAAGGTGGATTGGACATTCATTGGCCATCGTAGCGGCGCTGCGCTCCGTTGCTACGGGCAACAACGACGGTCACGCGTTCATATACAGGCAGAAATGAAATGACGTAGCAACGTGAAATGAGCAGTGACCTCGACAGGGTCGGCGCCAGTGGGTGGTATGGGGGGGGGGGAGAACTGCCCCCCCTCTAATTCCTACCTGCCCCCCCTCCCCCCACTTTTTGCCTCCCAAGAGCAAGCATAGTCAAACCACACCCCCATATGTTCCCAGTCTCCCTGCCCCCCTGGAGGCCGTCGGTGCCCCCTCCCCACACCATGCCAGTAAAAAAAAAATCCTGCCGCTGCCCCTAAACCTCGGTAAAAGATCATATTGGTGCATCAGAAATAGCCGTTCGCCGAAAAGACCACGATCGGGAGGTCATCAATTATTACAAATACGCATGTGACCAGCGCAGGGCCGCATTTCTTCGCAATCGTGGGTTTTTCACGTTGGACGCCGCGACCGAATTCTGGCTCTATGAGTTTCAAAAGAAGTATATTCACTTGAAACGGGTCAACGCACATTTTGTAAACGATCGCTTCAGCTGAATGCATCGCCTGTGAGAAGAACTCAATTGCGGCTGATGCGTGGCCGAAAGCCAAGCTCTGTGCTCTGTCGATTCATGCACTCTGTCATTTTGATGCATTGGCTTCGGCAGCCCGCGTCTGTCGCTCGCTTCCGTATTTCGCCTTCGATAGAGACAAGCAGGTGGGCAGGACGTGTTTTCGCAGGTGGCGGAAACAAACGCCAATCATCTATGCGCGAGTGAGCGAAATGACTATATATATATATATATATATATATATATATATATATATATATATATATATATATATATATATATATATGTGCGTGTGTGTGTGTGTGTGTGTGTGTGTGTGTGTGTGTGAATCAGCGGTTACAGAGTGGAGTTGACGCATGGCCGTGCGACTCTCATCTTTTCTGTTCTTCTTGTTGCGGTTTTTGATGTCAGCATGCCAGAGCTTACACAATAAGAAAGGGGGGTACCTTGCAGATAACCTCCTGGGGCGTACTCGCATAACCCTGAACACGGAGAGTGAAGCTGGGACTTGTATATAAGTCCATACTATACTCGTCCCTTAGGTTTTCGATATCTAACTTCTGCCCTCCATGTGATTGTGATGTTGCCATTGTCGGTAGATATACGCCAATACGATGTTAAGTGAAGGTTAAAAAAGAAAATGCTTGAAAGCTGAGTTAGTTGGTAGTTATGCTTGATCAAATACGGCACACGTGCAAACATGGGCACGAGAGAAGGGGCGTTCATGTTGTACAGGCCTCGCTCTTGCGTCCACACTTGCACGCCTAACGTGTTTGTAATCTCAAAAAAAAAAAAAAAGATCACAGCATATCCACGGAGTGAGTGATAATGAGTGGGGTGAAGCGTCCGTCAGCCCGTCCGTCAGCCCGTCCGTCAGCCCGTCCGTTCGTGCGTCCATCCGTGCGTCCGCGCGTTCGACCATTTGTCCGTCCGTCTTCTAGTCTGCCTGTCCGTCCGTCCATGCGTCCATCTGCAAGTACCGCCATATCGCATGCCCTGTAGCACATACCCGCTCTGCGTGTCCGTCCATACGGCCGTCCGTATGCTAGTTTGTCTGTCTGTGCGTCCGTCCGTCCGTGCATCCATCTAGTGAACATTCTCAAGTACTGCCATTTCGCATCCCGGTGGCTACGTACGACAACGACGGAGGATGGGCCTTGAGGAGCTTCGCCCCTAAAAAGTGTAAAAAAGTGTCCAAAGGTCTCCCGAATCGCTGTAGATTCAAAGTCGCTTATCTTCTTTTTGACCACGTCGTTATACTTTAGGATGGACTAAATTAGGAACGCTGTCCACCTCGGTGGAACAGTTGCTAAGCTGCTCGGCTGCTGACCCGAAGGTGGCGGGTTCGATCCCGCCGATGAAGGCAAAATGGTTGGGGCTCGTGTATACTGTGCAATGTCATTGCACTTTGAAGAACACCAGATGGTGGAAATTTCCTGCACCCTCAACTACGGAACCTCTTCTAATCATATCATGGCTTTGGGACGTGAAACTCGCAGACATTATTGGTGAAGGAGCACTGACATCAAATTTCAAGATCGATATGTGCCCATCATTCGATGACTTGGTGTGCAAAAGTCTTCTTGGCCAAGTTTGAATGGCGTCCGTCACGTAAAAGTTATTTTATTTCGACGTCAAACAGCGTAGAAAAGCTAAGGAGAAAAAAACGAAAAATAGACTGCCCTGTGACATCGACACTAGTGCTACATGTTCGGTTTGATACATTCCACAAATACCATCCTGAGTGATAATACACTAGTAACGATGACGTCGACGATCTCTGAGTGTGTTTGGAACCAACTCTCAGCCATACTCTCATTAGTGGCTCTCCTTGCTGTGTTTAAGCGTGCGTGTGATTCATCGTGTCGCATCGACTGATTTGCGTTGTGCTCCACTGCGCGTGAGTACGATCATTCAGAGCGACAACACGTGCCAGAATGCCGGAGAACCGCTGCGTAGTGAGAACCTGCACGTCGAGGCGCGAAAAAGCAGAAAGTGCGTGGCGTTTAATGCCTTTCCAAGCCACGAACCTCAACGCAGCCAGTGGGTTGACTTCGTGCGTGCCGTTGGATAGAGGGACTAGACACCTGTGAAGAACAGCCGCATTTGCTCCCTTCACTTTGCGATGAGCTGCTACAGGGTAAATCCTGTGTTGGCGAACCAGTTGGGTTTCACTGGCAGTACGAGGCCTCTTCTCGAGGCCGAGGCTATTTTTACCGTGTGCCCTTGCTGCAGCTGAAAGCAGCGATTCACTCGCCAAATGTCCGTGACATGAGGTGCGTAATTGCTGTTCCTGAGCTCCGACAGCACGGCCAAGACTGATAAATACGTTGCATTTAACGCGGAGCTTGTCAGGAAAGGATCATCGCGGCGATACCCAATTCCAGGTCGCTGTCATCATCACTTGTCGATGTTGACTGCGACGACGGTGAGGACGACGATGTTGGCGACAGAGGCATGTCTACGCCTTCAGAGACACAGCTGGACTGACTGTATGTGTGCTCCTAGCAGACAAAACGCCAGTGTGACGTCACCATTTTTTTGTGAAAGTGGCATCAGCTGTGCAGCGGCCTCGACGAGGCCGCAAGGTAGTGCTGCCAGCACTACAATTTGGCGGGCTTTCCACCCATTTTGAATCGAGTTCGATAGCGAATATATTATTCAATATTACAGATACTCATTCGTCACTCAGATGCGTGTTTCGCGAACCGCTTCTAGGGGGTCGATAGCTACTCGTTGACGCAAAAATCTAGACATGAGTGAATTTGATTTCAGTGCTCCTTTAAATTAAAAAAGCTTCATTCTAAAGTTCCTTGATAGATCCATGGCGCGCGTGCAGTGGTTTGCAAGGCTAAAACGGCGACAATATGGTGGAGATACTTCCTTGAAATATAAGTATAAGATAAGCACAGATAATTGGTACAGGCTTGAGGAACGGCTGACGTAAGCGCAAGCCACGACTGATTGCGTGCGGCCGACACGTTCTTTTGTTTCTAGAATGGCAGCACAAGATAATAATCAGGTTAGCGCTTCTGATTTTTTTCTTCTATTAATTTTTTCTATAGCTTTGTGTGTAACTTGTATCTGACTACCGTGATATTGGGATAGCCGGCTCTAACGTAGCCTGCCTTCCCATATATATAAATCGAAGTTAGCTATCATCAGCATGAAAGTTATACTGGCTGTTTCAACTGTCATGTTGATTAATAATGAACAGGTTTAATTTCTGTCGACTTTATAATGAAATAAAAAAATAAATAAAACCTCTTGATGCGTTCTCTTGGGGGGGGGGGGGTAAAATGAGAAAATTTAGATAGCTATGAAATCATTGACAGGGTCGTGCACAGTGGTGTCTTAAATGTGAATCCGACATTCAGAGAGGTCTGGATGGTCGGGTTGCGTAACATGTCACTCGCTGAGACGGCTAGACAATGGGAAAGAAAGAAACAATGAACGAGCGAGAACGTGTCTGTTCCGACTCCATTCATTCGCCGACCGAGCATCATGCACTCGCGGCCCGCAACGCGTTTGTCGTTGTGGCTTGGAAGACGTGGATGACGTTGCGCTGCCGATTTCAAGGTCGCGGATTCGAACCCCCACCGCATGTCGAACCGGCCGAAAAGCGTGTACATGCTCGTTTATGCTTGGATTTTAGCGCTCGTCGAAGTTAACGGGGACCTTCACTTCGACATGCCTTGCAGCGAGGTCGCACACTTTAAAACTCCAAATTTCGAAGCGCCGAAACTTGGGCAAGTTTGTACGACTTCGATTTGCGATTTTGATCGCTTGTAGCGGGCAGACGGCTGCCATTGAATTCCATGTCGTGAGGAAGGTTGACTTTAACGTGGGGGTGCGTAGTAGCGCATGCAAAATGCTATCGGCTACGCCTACCTGCACCAGCGTGAAGCTGGGCATATATGCGCGGTCTGTTGGCGACGTGCACATGGTTTCCGCGTCAAAAGATGCGCGCGTTCGCCGAAGATGCGTTCAGATAACTCGGTGTGCGCGATGAAGAGGCAGTCTCACCGGTGGCGCACGCGCAGCGCCTGCAGTGTATGTGTTGGGAAGTGCGCCACGTGCTCCCGCTTTTACGCTAAGCGTGATCACCACTGTAAAATTAGCGGACACGATGGTATTTCGGCCCATCCTTATCACGTGTGTGCTGGTAGGGTTCGCACACTGCACAGTATACTCGTCAGAATCGAGCCGCATCCCTGTGACCAAAATGTTTTTACCCTTGCAGCCATCCTTTTGAGCGACCGCGCATAATCCTGACCTGTCAGCGAGGTCAGAACTGCGCGTGAGCGTTTGTGTTGGTCATAGCTGATAACGACTTAGCGGCATGCGTGGCTGTAATAGGACGGACACTGTCGTGCTCGCACTTGTGGTCTGAGCCGTATGGCTGAGCCGACAATGGCTGAGCCGACAATGGCGGTCTGAGCCGACAATGGCTGCTTTCTACAAGCCATGAAAATTCTGGTCTACACAAGAGAAGCTGAATTTAAAAAAGAAAGGTTCCGCAAGGTAAACGAAGCAAGGTACATGCGCTGACTTTCAAAAATGATGTTTATTACACAGGCGTATGCAAAAAGAAAGCAAGAAAAACGCACGTGTTGACGGGTTTACAATGTGAGGCGAGGCCGAGGTGGAGAAGGATAGAGGGTCTGGTACAGACACACTGATTGTTCACAGAACATTTACTGCGGAAACACGTCTTTCATTTAGCGAACTTTCGCTTACCTTGTAAAAATAATAAACTTTGAAAAAAGGGAAGAAAAAAATCGGAATGTTATAAGCCTTTTGTTCGTTTGTATATATGTGCGTGCTTTTACGTTTTTTGTTGCTCTTGTTCGCACTTTGTTTTTTTTCAGTAAGTTCCACTTGGCAGTCAGAGCCCGTTATCGTCTTTGTACTTGCCACAACGACGATCTGTCTACGACGTGAGCCATTATGAATGAATGTGGATTAATTTGTCGTGTGTGTGTGTGTGTGTGTGTGTGCACGCACGCACCTGTATATATATATGTATATATATATATATATATATATATATATATATATATATATATATATATATATATATATATATATATATATATATATATATATATATATATATATATATATATATATATATATATATATGTTGAACTACAAGGGTGCTCTTGCGTTTCGGCCCCATCGGAATAGGGCCGCTGTGGACAGGAATTTAGTCCGTGCTCACGAGCGTATAGCAGCGCGAGACCTTACCTGCCTATAGTTAACACATCGATATTGCCGCCGCTGTGAACTTGTGGGTACGGCTGACCATGGGCGTCTGCAGAAGGGGAAGGGTGCAAAAGGGGCACTTGCCCCCCTGAAGCCACACTAGAACTTACACCAAAACTACACACAAGCTATACCAATGCTTTCCCCCTCCCCCAACTGCGATGCAACACGGTATTGCACTCCCCAAGACAAAATCCTGCCGACGCTCATGCTGTTGAGCCGAAAGACGCGGGCGCGATCCCGGCCGCGGCAATCGCATTTCAATAGAGGCGAAATGTCAGAGACCCGTGCACTGCGTACGATGTCAGTGCACGTTATAAAAGCCTTCTACTGCGGCGTGCTTCGTAACTATATTGTGGTTTTGGCTTGTAAAACGCCCCAGAAGTTATACACTAACACGGCGAAAATCGCACCTTTTTTTTTTGCGTTTGTATTCGCGCTTCGAAATCATACCATGGCAGCAGAACCTTTTTAAAAACATTCCTCCCTTGTGTGAGGAAAAAAAAAAACGCAGGGTCTTTTTAAAGCATTCGCCTAAGACGACTGGAAAGTTCAAGCCATCTTTTTTTCTCAGTCTGTAATTATCCTACCCCGGCCCCTTAAGGAAGCTTTCTGCACTTCATGTGGCATTGCACGGCCTCCAAGATCAGAGGCATTGCAAGCGCACATCACTGTGTGTTGCGTTGCCTCCGTGATCGGTGCACTTTTGATCTAGCGAAGATGTATACGCGACTAGGTCATGTAGCGAAGATGTATACGCGACCGTCGACTGATGCGACGTCATAATGGCGCCACGAATTTCGGCAATCTGTGGCGTCATGTGGCGACGTACGTCATCGCGTGATTTTTCCATCACTATGGTTGACGCAGAAGTACCCGCTGTTGGGCCAGTAGGTTAATACGCCGTGTTTTGATACCGTGAAACCATGCATGGTCACATAGCTCAAAACGACTAGAAGAAAGGGAAAATGAGCAATGTGGTCGCTGTGTCAGTCCCCAAATTGCTTCTTTTTTCTCATTTTCTTTTCGTCGTATTGTGCTTAAAGATTATTGTTTTATGGTCAATACACTCGTGTCAACGCCACCAACTATATATGGTTTATTTTCGCGCTTGATAAGGCGTCTAAGAGTGTCGTTTACAAACAAAAAGAATACACTAAATGACGAAATTGAAGAAAAAAAACATTAGGAGGAGCAATGAGCGTAGCATACGATTTCGTATTGCAAAATAACTGCACCGCGATCCGCGTGCAGGGTGAAAAAGCACGCCACGCACGGCAGCGCTACTATCGAGACATCCTAACTCTGCTCTGATAGCGGAGAAACATTGCGCACGCATGAGCGAACATGTGGAGAGCAGCTTAGAATGGGTCCCGCCCTACTGTTATCCGACGCGATGACGAGTAGAAGTGCAGACGGCTGGACCATTCTGAGGACCTGCACTATAAAAAAAATGTCTCAATTCACAGATATTGCTGGTAAATCGATGCCGAAGGATTTCCCTGTAATTAAAAAAAAACTGCAGCCTCCGTTTGACGGAGGCTCTCTAAATTTATTTTATATATCGCTCCACACAGCCGCTTTCTCCATGAAGATACCTGGCTAACACACAATGTGCAGACGGTCATCTTTCATCACACCGCTCTCAAAAGCAATCACATGCATGTAAGGTAACGAATCGCGGCTTTAACCGAGCGGCGTTAGATATTCATCGCACGCTTTCAGCGCTTCTCTCGTGCTGAAATCTACACAGAGGGGTATTACAAAGTAGGACAAAGCTAAATCAGCGCGCATAATGAAACGTGATTGGTCACTCACTCTCCGTGTAAATCTCGAGCAGTTGCATAGCAACTGTGTAATTTTGATTGATTGATATGCGGGGCTCAAACGACCCAAAACCACCATATGAGTATGAGAGACGCCGTAGTGGAGGGCTCCGGAAATGTCGACCACCTGGGGTTCTTTAACGTGCACCCAAATTTGAGTACACGGGCCTACATTTCCGCCTCCATCGGAAATGCAGAACTGTGTAATTTTAGCGTATACTGTATAGAACTCGGCACCTGCACGTGCCGACACCCCATGGCAAAAAGTACATATGCATGACCCAAACGTACACCGCTTTTGGTTCGCGTCAGCTATTGGCCATTAGTACCGATCTGCTTCATGACGTCATACAGCAGCCGCTGGCATCTCCGAATAGAGAGCGCTTGAGAGAGCAGCAAGTCGGCTTTCCGCATGTTAAGCTCTCCTTGCACTCGCACCTCTGCATGACTTGGCTCAAGTTCTCGCAGCAGCGTCAGTTTCCCGCTGTGTGTGTGTTCCTCCGCCAAACGCGAAGGCTGGTTCAGGACCTCTTTGAGGAACTCGGAAGGTTGGAAATTTCGAAATGAATCCGGAATTTCCCCCTGTGGTGTGCTTCATAAGCATTCCGTGGTTCGGGCACCGGAAAACTTATAATTACATAACGTACGCAATAACCCAACGCTATTGGTACCGATGTTATTGATACCAATAATGTACTTGGTACGATAATGTATAAACTTGTCCAATCTGCCTGTCTTCTAATATTAGTACTCATTTAGGAAAGTGTTATGAAATTCCACGTAATCAGTATTATAATACGAGTATCCGACGTCCTTCAGGTATGTAGCCTTCAAAGCGTATTGCCTTTGTCGCTGCTCTTACGTAACGGGGAAGACTGTTGTATAATATCAGGGTTTTATTTCACTCTATCTTGAAAACTAGAGTTGCTGCACAAACTTGAAGAAAACAAGAGAGACAGGAAAGAGCGCTAGTCTGCAAAAAAGTATTGCTTCACTCTATCCTTGTAATTCACGGTTCACAGCCGACTGATGACGCATTGCCTTAGCGTTCGGCTTGAGCTTTTCGAGCTTCATACACGAAAATGGAATAGCGCCGGAATGTAATTGGTAGATAGTTTTTTTTTTTGTGTGTGTGAACTGTGGTTCGTCGTTGTTTCGCTTATATAGTCGCATCGCCGTTGAAACCGAAACGCTTTGAGGACACGGAAGCTGAGTTTATTATAGCTGTGGTACATAAGTCCTTTCTGTCTGGCTGAGCATCGCTGGCCACTAACCACCTGCGTTGACGCTTTTTGAATAGGTGTTTAGCTTCTGCATAGCGGCTGTAGAGACCTAGAAAGCTGGAACCGGCAATGTGTATCCTGGATGTACTTACGTCAATGATTTTATTATTGCTTCCTGATTCTAAATTATGGTGACTGTCTTAAAAGACCAGTTTAATTCCCAGCTATAACTATATACAAGCTCGGTCGGAGACGACAGATGTCTTACCATTTGAATTCGCGCACCCAAGTTGTGCAAAGCGTTCCAGTAGCTTCAAGTACATATTCGTCCGAGTTTGTCAAAACTTGACAGCAGTGCATCGACCGAAGGGTGCCTGGGCGTATCGGTCAGTTATAACTTTAGGTGCATCGGCAAGCTTTCTAGAGCCGATAAAAAGAAAGAAAAAGAAGTTACTGCAGAAACACTAAGCCCCAATGTCAGGTTGTTCAAAACTGCTGTAAGATGTATCTGTATTTTCTTTACTGACTGGAGGTTTGATATTATTATTATTATTATTATTATTATTATTATTATTATTATTATTATTATTATTATTATTATTATTATTATTAATTATAGGTCTTGGATATAAAAAGATCGGGGACGAGGAGAAATACCTTCCCCTCTCCAGGATCTAGAAAAAAATCCAATCGCTTTGATTGTTTCTTGCCCCCTCCTCCTCTGTTATTGCGACCAGTAAATGACTGTGTCGTGACACCATCGATCAGGATGTGATAACGGGGGAACAGTGCATGCGAGATCAGTACGCACTCTCTATCGTATCCTAAGCTTTAAACAACGAGAAAGAAAGCTATTCTTAGTTGCCTTTCAAGCCTCATTGCGATTTGACGATGTATATGTTTCCAGTGTTTGGAGCCTGTCGGACTCCTGATGCGATTCTGTAATTCGTTCGAAACATTTCAATTTTTTTTCCACTCCTTCAATTCTTCGCCAATTCTTGAACGGCTTTTGATGTCAGTGTACGTTACGGGATATTGGGCTCTTGACGTGCACGGTCTCTGCTCAGTGTACTCGCATGTGCCGTTTGCTATTAGCTTGCAAAGCGCAAGTGCTGTTCTTCGCTGTTGCCGACTCTTCATTTACTTGCTCTTATAGTTGGCTGCCAGTTTTATCAGTATAGTGAAATAAATCTCTTCCTCCTTTTTTTTCTCTCTCTCTCTCTCTCTCGTTTCATCTGTATACGTCTCTCGGGAATGTGCAACACGTGCCTTGGTGTATCGGTATCTGCCCATACATGACTTCGTGCTTTGTAAACGTGTGTGCTACGGTGGCCTTGTACTGGTGATTCGTGTTGTTATACTATGTGGCTGCAAGAACACCGCGTGACTTGGCGAGAATTGGGCCCGCACGTGACACACCCGAGTGCTAGTTCTCTATAGCACACACCCGAGAACTAGCACTCGGGTGTGTGCTAATTCTCCAAAGTATACTCTGGTGAAGCATGTTCGCGCGTCAGTGATATTGTGGAACTTTCTTTAGCAACGGATTACGCTTCTCGTTTCGAACGACATACACCTAGTTCCCGTTAGCAAAAATAAAAATAAAAAATACGTAAAATATTTTGTAGCATTTCGATCAGTACGTCATCTTCGAGCAGCTTTGTGAGAGTTAGGACGACATCTTGGTCTATACAGGAACTGATAACCGCCCAGAAACGTGTATGTCGTCTATAGGTCAGTGTAAATAAAAGAATACGACGTATTATATGAAGCAAGCTCAAGTAGGTTCAAATAGATTCGATCCCGCGGATGTCGCGGGATCGAATCCCGTTTGCGGCGGCTGCATTTTTAATGGAAATGAAAATGCTGTATAGGCCCGTGTGCTCAGATTTGGGTTCACGTTAAAGAACCCCAGGTGGTCGAAATTTCCGGAGTCCTCCACTACGGCGTCTCTCATGATCGTATGGTGGTTTTGGGACGTTAAACACCACATATCAATCATCAATCAATCTCATGAGACCTTTTGCTAGTTAGCGCTTTCCCGTATCCCAAAAAGCGCACAAGCGTAACTTCCTGTCGCTGTTGGAGGCGGTTAGAGTCATGTGACCTGAGCAGAGACGTCTCGCATGACGTGATTGGTTTGAGCGGCATGTCGCTGTCGGCTCTGGTTCTGGCAGTATCGATGCTGGCAGAATAGTTAAAACCAACAAGTGGCATGGTGTAGTTTACTGACCCCTAAGTGACACGGGACAATCACTGACATGGTGGCAAAATGGCGATAACTTACGCAACGCCAGGCAAAACATTTTTCTTTCATTCAAACTTTGCGGCGGTGGTACGACGTTGTATGGGACGGGGCGTTTCTGCTCAAATCATGTGATTCATCCGTACGTGTCAACGACCAGACGTTCCCCTATAGGATATCCAAACGCTCTGCGAGTTGTAGTTATTCTAAGACTTCTGTCCCGCGCGCTCGGTTTCGCACACAAGAATCGGAAAAGGAACTAAATGTTTGCCACGCGCCGGCTTGGCCGGAGGCTCCGCGCGCCCTTTAGAGGTGAGGCATATCCGGCAGGATATGAAGTGCAGGCGCTGCATATTCGTGGAGCGTTGACTTATGACGTCGGCCTCTTCGTTAGGTCAGTCGGCTGCATCGTCATTTGTCCTTGACTGCTGTAGCTGTGCGTTATCGTGCTGCCTATCGGTTAACTTCCTCTGCTCGTTCAAGCACATCCCGCTCTCGAGATATCATGATGAGCTACTGAGTTAGCGCTTCCCGTCTCGTCTGACTGACCCTCTTGACGGCTTTCCTGGTTTTTCGGCACTCCCGTGGCAGGGCGAGGAGGTCACCTGGTTTAAAATTAAACTCTTGCTTGGATCTGCCTCGCGCGTTTCCGCTTTCAGTTTGTGGAGGGGGAACTGTATTAAGGAACCTGCAGGTGACTCAGAGACATCGTCACGGCGTGGCTTATACAGAAAATTGCTTACGCTAGAATCGTTGGTAAGAGCGTATGGATTAGAGAAGCCGACCAATGGTAAAGCTCGCCAACGAACGTAAGGCTTTCTGAATTTTTTAACTAGCTTCTGGTGTAATACTTAATCATCAACGTTTATGTTCATGGAACTGCTTCAACTTTAAAGCAAACGTTATTTACCTAGGCAGAAAGAGACATATCTGAGCATGCAAGTCATATTTGGGAGAGCATCCATCACACGCATGGCTGGGGAAAAAAAAAGTATATGTAGTTGTGACTTTAAGCGGTGCCTTTGAATTGTACACGCATGCGACGACATTCATGCAACTCGATCAATCATCACGCACGAAGACTACATGCAAGTTTTTGGGACCTTGTTGCGCTAAATTAATTAGCTTAGCGGCATTTAATTTTATTTCATTGTCTAGAGGAGTTTTGCATCCGAGCTGTTATGGTTTAAGTAAAGATAGCTGAAAGAATGACTAGAGAGAGAGATAGGACTTAGAAAGAGAATGAAAAGAAAAGGGAAGAATGGCAGAAAAAAAAATAGAAAGACAGAGAAATAAACACATAGTAATATGTAGAGAGACAGAATAAGAAATAGGGAGCAAGCATAGCCATGTATAGTGCAGCAAGATGTGGGAAAGAGACGTGAGAGGGTAAAAGCCAAGCCTAGCCAGGGCCAGCTAGGTGCCCACCAACTCGGCTTTCACCCAGCCTTGCGAGACTTAATGCAAGCTGCGCTACTTACTATTATTATTATTATTATTATTATTATTATTATTATTATTATTATTATTTTCGTGCAGGGTTATAGGCATGGGCCTAATTGTATTGGCATGTGCTAGCCTTTGCGCATTCGTTGCTTCAAAAGCGGCAAATCGTTTTGAGCGAATGTGACGGAACGTGCCGGCTTGTACGACTTTAGTATAATAGCGCATAAATGTTCGCATGCATATCCTGGAGCCGGAGTGAAGGCGAGCATTTGGACACTAGTTTTTTTAGCATCATCTGACCATGTTTAACGTTTTCGGGCGTGCAGCGTACACTGCCTCAAAAACAACGTGTTTTTGTTTTCGAAAAAAAAATAAGTTTTTTTTTTGTTTACATACTAAGAACTTCATTAAAATAGAGCAGTGAAGCGCAACTTTCTTGCGTGTTGTATAGTTACCTCATGAGATAAATTTTGTGTGTTCGAGCGTCACCCTTTGTCCAAAGCCTTGTGTCTGTGGCCGCATGTGCAGTTGGGCTTAAATGTAAACTTTACATTTATAATTCAAGCTTAGTGTCGGAGGCAGAATGAAATAGGTCGAAACGAACCTATCGCAGCTTTCAATGGCACAAGTGTGCGTTACACGATGAGGCGTGAATTCGCAATAAAGCGAGGTGCTGCTGCGGCATCTATGAACGACTGTCGCCGGGCTCTCGGAGGGTGTTGGCGTATAAACAACCCAAGCACTTCGGTCAGACAGAAAAGTAAGACGCAAAATGGGGGGTTTGCGTTTCGCGTACCCTGGCTATTATACTTTTATGTAACTCATCCCAGCCGCGGTAAAGTTAAGGTCTCTATCATAGATGTTTAGAATGTGTTCCAATTGTTCCTGTAAGATGCAATGTTTGACACGTTTCAAAGTATCTTAGCGTTTTTTCGTTGTTAAGCGGTATTCAAATAAATAGCGTTCAGTAACTGAATGACAGAACATGCAAACCCGCTGACTGAAATATCCCGAAGGTCGCGGTATTGAATCCCAGGCGTTGAGCCGCAACTCCATGAAGGCAAAATGCTTGAGGCCTGTGTTCGTAGATTTAGGTGCACGTTATAGAACACCAGACGGCCGAAATTTCCGGACCCTTCCACCATACGGCGTCTCTCGTTATGCTATCATGGCGATGCTGACGCACTCAGGGTTTTAGAGTAAACGTATTTATAAGGTAGCGAACCTGTGCCCACTACTCAAAGCGACTGCGGTCGTAGAACTGCGCGTCAGTCAAACACCAAAGATGTCTGTGTGTCCCTACGACTCGATGGCTTAAGTCGTGAAACACCGAAGGGTGAAGTAAGGCCGATTGATTAAAACAAAACGAACTAATTTATTCACAGAGAAAAGGGAACGTCCGCGCAGCTCCGAAGAGGTTCGCTGGCGACTGATGTGCTTGGGAGTCCGCTGGGCTCTCCTTCCTTGCACCACACACACACAAACACACAAACGACCACTGACACTGGTTCACGTGTCGCCTGTTTTGCGGCCCACTTTGGATGGGGGAACAGTAACGGTCGAGTGGAGCGTGCCTTCGATGGTCCAAGGCCATGGACCCGGGGGTCGTATGCTAGATGCGAGGGTCTGCCCTAAACTCGAAACACCCCAAGAAAGCGTCCGCGACTATGTCGTTCGGCTGACTTCTTCCTCTCCAAGTACCGAGCGCGTGGCGCATACGAACCGGGTCCTGCCAGGGATCATGCCATGATGGTCTGCGCGCGGCACGACGAAACGGCGAGCATGTGTGTCCTGTGCGCACGGTGATGGGCGCGTTATTTGAATGCGGCAATATATTGGTTCTGGGGCGTAAAGTCCGACCAATCATCAACAGAACATCGCACTTTTGAGTCGTTTCAGATTGGCTTTCGATCGAAACTCGTACAACTTGAAATAAAAAAACGCGTGCAGATGCAAAGTCGGTATTGCATATCAAGTCTGGGAACACGGCAGCTTCCGTTCCGGACACATATCCGGTTGCGCTGCCGCTGCTGCAATTTGCCGAATGAATGGTGCAACAGACGATTGGTTGAAAGTCTTTCTTCCATCTAACGCGTATTGTGACACGTTTATGCTAATTAAGCTTATTATACGCGTCACTAGACGCCGCTTTTGAAACGTAGCTTCAAAAAAAGTTGCGAAGTTCCCGTGTGTTGAGACGTTTGACAGACTGAAGAAGTAAGTTGATCGATATTTTTTAAGATTCCGAATAATTTTGTTACGTATCGCAACTTCGTTCAGCAACAAGGAATCCTACTGCTTTTTTTTCGAGCATTAAGAAACTTCATACATTTATCGGCGCCGCAGATTGCAGGTGTTAAAGAAGAAAACCCTATTGTTCGAAATTCCCGAATAGCGCGTACACGTCAAATATATAGGGAGTATAATTTGTACTAAAAAAAACGATGTAAATGTCAACGAAGTAAAGCGGACGAAAAGATACTTGCCGCAGGCAGGGACCGATACTGCAACCTTTATTTACAGACGTCCTTATACGCTTCTTGCTGTTAATTGACGCGCAAGAACACTTGCTCCTCGGGGTTCTGTGAGAGCCGGGTTATCTTTAGTGCTCATGAGCGAAAGCTCTGCACGTGTTCGTCTGCAGGCGGTCTGCATACAGACGTCGATTACTGCAGCACGTCGAGTATCATTTGTATACGCAGCGCATGAAAGGGCGTGATGGAAGGCCGCATCTGCGCGCCGTGGACTCCTCGTCTATCATGCTCCGCTCTGTCGCACGTGCATATAGTGAGCGGAGCGTGTCGTATATGCATGCAGTGGGGCTGCTTCAGCAAAATGCACTCGCGGGGTTATTCGTTCGCCCGTGAGCAACTTCACAGGAAGCAAGGTAAGCTGCCATCTGGAACAGCCCCGTGACACTTTCGTCACGATCACACGTGAAGGCTCCCAACGCTGCGCGAGCTCGTATTCGCGTTCGCTCGCCTTGTTTAGTTCGATGCAACATGCAGCGTCACGGATAAATGTTTTAATGAAGCAGAAGTCGTTTATGAGAAGTTCTTTTTGTCGTGATGATGATGATAGCTGGGGTTTAACGTCTCAAAACCACTATATGATTATGAGAGACGCCGTAGTGGAGGGCTCCGGAAATTTAGGACCACCTGGGGTTCTTTAACGTGCACCCAAATCTGAGCACACGGGCCTACAACATTTCCGCCTCCATCGGAAATGCAGCCGCCGCAGCTGGGATTCGAACCCGCGCCCTGCGGGTCAGCAGCCGAGTACCTTAGCCACTAGACCACCGCGGCGGGGCTTCTTTTTTGTCGTGTCGACTTCTGTTAGCCTGCATATATACTTAAAGAAAAAAGAATGCGCAAGCATCGTGGGGAATTATCGATCGAGATTGCGTCGAGTGTCGCGGTCCGGCTGGGTGTTCTATAATAGGCAGCTTGCGGGAAATCAATCTGGCCTCCCGACACCGACAGCCGCTTGGAAGCACTTGTATGTTGCAACTTGCGAGGCAGGCGGGTGTTTCAGACAAAGGCGCCGGTTCGGCTTTGGTGACGTGCTGCGGTAATTGTCTATGAATGCGCGCTTACGCGCGTGCATGATGCGGTTTCGAATGCCGGTTTTCTTAATTACTTGTGCACAGTAAAGCACATTTCGACATTGATAATTGATATATTCTGTCTTTCTATCAAATTGTAGTTAACTTCAATATGGCACCTCTATAACGGATCGATTCACTTGATACCTGCCAAACTGTGGACGTTATGAAACTTGTTCAAGGTAACGCCACCACATTTATTACCAGCAACTATAACCGCACACAGCAAACGTAACGTACATGAAAAATAAGCTTCACATTGCCTAATTCGCATCCCCCCGAAAAAGTTTCAGACACTCTTTGTTTAACAGAATTTATTACCTCATTGCAGCTCTGACTTTATCTACACGTCCTACAAGAACGTCTGCTCTTCAATTATCCATCTGACCTTGAAGGGCCTAAAACCACCTTGCTGGATCAGTCCCACCTATATATGCACAAGACACTATATATTCGTTTTCGTTAATCAGTAGCTGTAATGGTGCATAACTGGGATTCTCTTCCCCTGTTTCAGCCAATAACTTCATGCAACAACTTCATTGGTAGCGGTTAATCAGCTAGTAATGAATAGCGAGGAATCAAAAATTCATTCCCGTCAGTAATTTCCTCCTTTTTGGGTATGTATGTATGTATGTATGTATGTATGTATGTATGTATGTATGTATGTATGTATGTATGTATGTATGTATGTATGTATGTATGTATGTATAAATGAATAAGATATAAATAAATAAATGTGTGCTCACTTAGAGCGATTATTTTCTACAAGTCAGTCTCCACTCCTCCTTGTTTTTTCGCCATTTTTTTGTTTGCCCTCGTGTTTTTCTGAATGGCTCAGAACCATAGGCTTATACCCTTACGTTAAAGCTAAAGCTCCAGTGACAACATCCGTCTTGTGCTTGTGGAAAGTCTTGCATTCATTACCACTGGTCCATTAGGCGCTAACGTTCAAGAGAGACCTTGTTTCCAGCCCGCATGCGGGCTGAAGCGGGCACTATAGGAACGAAAGGCTGCTCTTACCTTGATAGGGCTATGCCATTAAATCATAGAGAGGTCACGGTGTCTTCGAAACACATTGTCTCGTTATTTCTTGATAGTGGCAATATATGGCTTCTGGAACATTCTGACAATATTCATGGACTAAACGAGCCCGATCGTGCTGTCACACGAAGCGCTGATGAGCTATTGCGCTGGCTGACTCGGGCGCATGCGGCACTTTAAAAATATATTAGTGGTTATAACAGAAGAAAAATGTGTCGACTCGTAACTGTCTCTCCTTACGATGACACCTGAGCACAGGAATTGGGAATAAAAGAGAAAAGAAGGATAGGATTGGAGAGAAGAGAAAAGAAAGGTGAGGGTCATTCGATCTGCTTCCCGCAACGGACTCATAAGCCCCCACGCGCCACGCACAGCTGACTATAGGAAAGCCCCCAAGAATGCCAGAGAAGTATATTCTCGCCGCAATAAGGAAGACAAATGGTCCGAATTGGCGCGTTGTAGAGAGCTCGTGAAGCACTCGCCGAAGCGCGCGACCTCTGAACGGGAAAATTGAGGTCCGTAGCACTCACTGATAGGAGTCCAGTAGACCTCGATGGGGAGGCACTAAAATTTCTCCAGTTCACAAGCAACCAAAAGGTGATTAGACGTTGGCCACTCTGTGGTAAGTGTTGCGGACATATATACATATACACACAACGCAGTCTTACAGGCGTCTCTTTTCGATGAGCAAGATATGCGCCCTTTTGTTTTTGTTCCGGATGATGATGCTGATGATGTTATTAGGTGACAGGGAGATAAGGAGGTGGTACGTACAGGGTAGTGTCGTTAGCGTCCGATATATGCAGGGCAACCGTTACTTCTCCTCAAGAAACGCGGCTACAGGAGGCTTTGATTCGTGCTCTTTCGGCGTCAAAGAAAATGCGGCCTATGCTCGAACTTGTCACCTAACCTCGTCGTGTGTTGCGGTAAAACTACAACAGGATATACATAGGTGATAGAAACATACCTGTTGGAAAAGTAAGGTGCACCCTGGTATGACTGTATAGAGTAGGTACTTGACACGACGAAAAGGTATTTTATTATAAACTGCAATATATATATATATATATATATATATATATATATATATATATATATATATATATATATATATATATATCTTTGACTCACTATATATAAAAATTGCCGACCGAAAGCATGCCTTTTGAGATGACTTTTGTTTAGTCCTCGTCTAAACAGTCTGATGAAAATTTTTGTTCGAGCATTGCCTAACTGCTGAATTGCGGAGATGTGATGTGCTGCTGCGGTGAAGCAGTGCATTTAGTGTTTGCAGGTGGCCATGTCGAAATGGCAGGATGGCATTCCGGGCCAACCATCATGTTTGTCGCTTCTGCGTGCGCTGTGGCTTTTGTAAAAATGTGCACTCCGCGCGACGTCAGCTCTACTCGTCTGCGCCTGCAGTTTGCGCCCGCAGTCTCGGAGCACCGGCTCAGCATTCTCGGAAGCCAAAAAAAGATTCAGAGAATGAGCAGAATCAACTGCGACAGACTCGTGCGCATATACCGTGACTGAAGCAGCGAATACTTTTTTATATCGGTGAATTATGTTCGCCTAGTCAACGTAAACGAAGCTTTAGAGCGTGTTCAGTCGTACGTAGCGCATTTTCCTTGTGCTTAGCTCGTCGGGGCCGCATACATTTCAACACGCATGGCGCCGCAATGTCACGAGTGCACTAAACGTGGATTTTCTTTCGTTGATGGTATCAAATGTCGTACATGCATTTTCTTCGTGTTCTGCAGCTGGTTTTGCCTCCGGTTTTTCATTTCGTTTTCTAATATTACGTGCTAACACGATGACGTGATATAGGTACGTGTCGTTGCCACCTGTCTCTTTCAGCGTCACGTGGTGACGTCACTGGTCTTACTCGGAGAGCTGGACAATTACTGGGTGGTGGTTGTCTTCCTTTTGCATAGATTGCGCGCTCATTGCGTCTAGATGGCCTCAACGCTTTTCTTTTCTCGGAGAGGTTGGTGGCGGGGTTTCCACCAGCCGTAATCACACACCCCTCCCTCGCCCTGTCTGAGGCAAGTGTAGGCCGGCGCCGAGCAGAAGGGGCAGACGTGCAGCTCGCACGAGAGAGGAGAAACCATTTGTCTTGGTTTTCCCGCCTCCTTTCCATTCATTGTCGCGTCTGGAAGACTCGTTAAAATCCACAACGTGGGCGTCGCGTTCGATCGTACATACACACACGGTCGGTGGCGCTGTCCTCCACCGTGGGGCAGTCTGGCGTTCGCCATCGATTGAATCTTTCGCTTACGCTCTAGTAATCTTTACGCACAAGAAACGCCCTCCTTCTACAGTGGGCGTAAGTAGGATGACGACGGAGATAATGACGGCGTGTAAGTGCGCAGCCGACGACTCTCGTGTCGTGCGAGGCTGTAACTGTATGTCTATAGTAGGCGTGAGTAAATACGTTTCCAATCCCTATTCTCTCTCCTGCATCCTCCATTTTCAGTTATCTTTCCTTTATTTTGTTTTCAGCTTTTCTCTGCTGTAGTTGTGCGTAGTCTCGGGAACAGGTATTGTAATCTGCTAGCGACCAGCGACGGCAGGTTTTAGGCTTCACAAAAATCTTCTTTATAGACCTCCATGGATTCGCGCACATGAACGTGGGACGCACGTGTTTGCTGGGAATTAGTAAAAGTGGAATAGCGGATGGTGGTCTTGTGTGAAACTAAAAAAAAACAAAACATCATAATGTGTCAGAGAAAAAGAAATCACAGCATACCCACGTAGTGTATGATAATGAGTGGGGCGAAGCTTCGAATGCTTTTTTCGGCAAATCGTGAATAATCCACTGGCCGCGTCCGTCCGTCTGTCTGTCTCTGTCTGTCTGTTTGCTTGCTTGTATGGCTGTCCATCCGTCCGTCCGCCTGCCTGCCTGTCTGTCCGTCTGTCCGCACGTCCGTCTATCCATCCATCCTGCTGACCCGCAGGGCGCGGGTTCGAATCCCGGCTGCGGCGGCTGCACTTCCGATGGAGGCGGAAGTGTTGTAGGCCCGTGTGCTCAGATTTTGGTGCACGTTAAAGAACCCCAGGTGGACTAAATTTCTGGAGCCCTCCACTACGGCGTCTCTCATAATCATATAGTGGTTTTGGGACGTTAAACCCCACATATCAATCAATCAATCTATCCATCCATCAAGTGAACACTCCAAGTACCGCCGTGTCGTATTTTTTCCACTATATATTCATCATCATATGCAAGTGCCGCTATCCAGCGGACATTTCAAGGACTAAAATGAGAGGTGGCAATTACATACAGGAGACGCACGACCCACGCCTTAAGGAGCTTCGCCCCTAAAAAGCCGTACCAAGTTATCAGTTATCAACATATATGCTAAATATTTTTTTCCTTTCTGCGTTCTATATGTGATTGATGGAACGTTAATGGCAAAGAATTATTCGGCGTGGATTTTTGCAATAGTGTTCCTCAAACCTCGTACTGCTTCTCGTGCCCAGGAAGTCCTTAGTATCAAATAAAATTACGTTTTAGTGGGCCTTAGACCGTTAGCGCAATACAAACCACCCGCTTTCGATGACGGCCTTCTGACGTAGCGATCCCCGCTTTTTACCTGCTTTACTGCCCGACAACCTGCCCTGCGGCTCAACGGAGCACACGGAGCAAGCCCGGCGAAAATGGAATTGGCGTCATCCACCCCTCCCCCCTTCTTTTTTCTATTGATTGATTTGTGGAGTTTACCGTCGCAAAACCACCATATGATTATGAGAGATGCCGTAGTGGAGGGCTCCGGAAATTTCGACCACTTGGGGTTCTTTAACGTGCACCCAAATCTGAGCACACGGGCCTACAACACTTCCGCCTCCATCGGAAATGCAGCCGCCAAGGCCGGGATTTGATCCCGCGACCTGCGGGTCAGCAGCCGAGTACCTTAACCACTAGACCACCGTGGCGGGGCTTCTTTTTTATATTATTTTTTTTTCAAGAAATAGGCTGAAATGCAGTAGTTTCATTTTATTCTATCTTTTAATGCACTAAAATGTTTCTGTATATCGTGCATAGTTGTACTTGAAAGTAATTTTCCTGAGGCCTTACTAGGTCATGCCGTGCTCCAGAATTTCCCACTGCAGTGGGAAATTCTGGGCGCAAACCGTGTTCTACATTTACTCTAATTATTCGATAAGCTAAAGCGTTCTTGTGTATATCAGTGTTTTAGACGTTTTCATACATTGACCTTTCACTCAAGAGGGTGCATATTTTGCGATGCCGTGGTAAGCTTGGGAATATGGGATGCCATGGACTTGTTACAATGTCTTTTGTGGCAGTTGTGTTGCGAAAAGTTACCTACAGTAAAGCACAGATAAAAAATGCGAGAATTTAGTGCTTTGTAGTAGTGGTACTTTCGTTTGCAGCGTCTACATTTCGTGTCATATCGGTGAAACTTTGACTCCGACACTTGTGTCAGGGCCAGCATACCTTTAGCAACCAGATTCAGTGGGGACGAGCGATTTCTCGTAGTTCTCTGTATGTTGAAAATAAACAAAAAGTGTCATATATATATATATATATATATATATATATATATATATATATATATATATATATATATGTGTGTGTGTGTGTGTGTGTGTGTGTGTGTGTGTGTGTGTGTGTGTGTGTGTGTGTGTGTGTGTGTGTGTGTGTGTGTGTGTGTGTGTGTGTGTGTGTGTGTGTGTGTGTGTGTGTGTGTGTGTGTGTGTGTGTGTGTGTGTGTGTGTGTGTGTGTGTGTGTGTGTGTGTGTGTGGATTGATGCTACGATAGATGATCAATGAGACGGACGCTAGTAACTTCTAATTCACAAGTTCGGAACAGTTTCCATAGGGACTTAAACGAAAACGCGGGTAAACTGGCCAGCGTAGTTGCGTAGGATACATCGCGTGCTCAGCGCCCCGCCGCGGTGGTCTAGTGGCTAATGTACTCGGCTGCTGACCCGCAGGTGGCGGGTTCGATTCCCGGCTGCGGCGGCTGCATTTCCGATGGAGTCGCAAATGCTGTAGGCCCGTGTGCTCAGATTTGGGCGCACGTTGAACAACCCCAGGTGGTCTAAATTTCCGGAGCCCTCCACTACGGCGTCTCTCATAATCATATGGTGGTTTTGGGACGTTAAACCCCACAAATCATCATCGCGTGCTCAGCTTCGTGCGGCGACAAACTTTTCTCTTTTTGTGTGGATATTTACTAGCTCCCTCGTGAAAGTGTTTTTTTTTCGATTTTTTATCGTAGCGTGCAATCGTATGATATATGTACTCTTGGCGCAATGCCAATATTTATCATGTGTGCTGTGTTGTCTCGCGGTATCTCTGTGGCCAGTGACACGGTTTCTTGTCTTACGCGATATCTTGGTTTTTGTCATTGTGAGTCACAGTGCATTGTTTGCGCCTATACCTCATTCTCGTTACGCATAGCATCTGACCGTGGTGCATTGCGCCTGTGTATACATCCACCTACCTGTATATAGTTTGCCTGCAACATATTGCATTCATTCTGCCGAAGGATGGCCCACCAGTCAAAACTTTAATAAAACCACATTTCGTACGTGCTCTTCAATGACACACACACACACACACACACACACACACATATATATATATATATATATATATATATATATATATATATATATATATATATATATATATATATATATAATTCGATGCTACGTGAACCAAACGGCGTGTGTTAGTATTATTAGACTTTATTTTCACTTCTGAGTACTTTTCAGTATTATTTATTTTTATATATTTTTGTTTACGTTTTTGTTTGTTCATCCTTTACAAGAATACCCATTCATTTATTTTCAGTATGACTGGTTGTACATTTTTCTGCAAGAGAGGGCAGGTGGAGGGAAGGGGAGAGGGCACATTAGCTTTCCAACGTGGCCATTATTTTACGAAAGCTGGAGCGGGTCGTATGCTTCTTGTGTGTGTGTGTGTGTGTGTGGCCCGATGCGCGGGCCAGCAGCCGAACCACGTGAACTTAAACTCGATCCATGTGTGGGATGCGAGTAAGCGGCAACATGTTCCACATTTTTCCGTTTTTCTTGGTCGCCTCCGCTGGCGGGGCGTCTTACCTATACCCAGTAACAATGCCAGAATTACCCGCTCGTTTCCGGCGGCTCTCCGTCGCTCCTTTCTAGTTCCTCTCCTTCTTCTGCTTCTTGTTGTCTGTTGCTACCTCGTTCGCCCGTTTGTCTCTCTCTTTTTTTTTTTTTTGGAGGGTCTTTAAACTGTGAGGGTGACCCTCTGCTACGGGAACTTGTATCATTTCACTTACATCCTCCGAAGAAGGCTGGTCCACCAGCCAAAACTGTTAGGATTAAATAAATATTTTATTGTTTTGTTTATTATACTGCACTATTTTCGAAGTCTATAAAATATATATATATATATATTCCCCCCCAAATTTTCCCTATTACCTAAAGGACACAAACCACTTCATCTGCGAAACTTCTAGTCTCGACATCCCAGGCGGCAGTTTTCTGGTGACCATGGACGTCTGCTCACTGTACACCAACATACCCCACCATGACGGAATAGCGGCTATGGTTTCTGAATATGTAAAATCTGACTCATCAACTAGTGTAAGTGGCGAGGTACTGTTTACACTTCTTGAACTTGTACTAAATTATAACCATTTTGAGTTCAATGGCAAGCATTTCCTTCAGGTCAGTGGCACTGCAATGGGCACGAAAATGGCCCCAAACTTCGCGAGCACCTTTATGGCTTCACTTGAAATCCCATTCATTGAGGGACGCACCTTGAAACCTTTCTACTACAGAAGATACTTAGACGATATTTTTATGATATGGAACCATGATGAGGGAAGTCTTTTCCGCTTCATAGAGGATTTTAACAAAAGCCACCCGTCAATAAAATTCACGCACAAAATTTCCAAAACTAGCATTAACTTTTTGGACGTTACTGTCACGGTCGAAAATGACCGCTTGTCAACAAAACTTTACAAAAAGCCTACAGACCGTCAAATGTACCTACATTTCAACAGCAGCCACCCAAAGCATTGCAAAACGGGTATTCCATATTCTCAGGCCTACCGGTACCGAAGAATATGCACCGATATGCGGGAATTTGACAGACACGCGGAACACCTAAAGCATTCCTTATTGAAACAAAATTATCCGGAAGACATTATTGACGATGCCATACTACGTGCTCGCAACGTGAACAGGAATGATATAATTAAGGGACCAAACAGAGTACCTAAAACGACTTCCCAAACGAACCTTGTACTAACTTACTCCTCATCAGCGCCACGAATCAACAACATACTTTCCCGCCATTTCAACATAATCAGGCAAAGCAAACGACTAACTTCTATTTTCGCGAAGCCACCTCACGTGGTGTACCGCCGGGATAAAAATCTGAAGGACATTCTTGTCAGAGCAAAAACAAACACCCCCAAAATTCAATCAGGGTGCCATCCCTGCGGAAAATCTCGATGCAAGGTATGCCCACAGATGCTCACAACACGTGAATCCAAAGCGAACTTCTCGGATTTCAAATTCTGGATAACTGAAAGCCTTAATTGTGACTCCAGTAACGTAATATACATGCTACATTGCAACATCTGCGGACAAGAATATATCGGCCAAACAGACACGCCATTTCGGCTGCGGTTCAATAATCACCGGTACCACGCCACTTCACTGCCGAAGCTACCTTTATCTAGACATCTGCGCCTGCCAAACCACAGTTTTGAAAATATTAGCGTAACTCTTTTGCAGTCCGGTTTTTCAAACAGACGCGAGCGCGAACAGCGTGAGGCATATTTTATTTTCAAATTTCGTACATTAGCAGCCGGTATCAACGAGGACCCCGGAAAACTCAACTGCCTCCGAGAAGTAAGCCAGGAGAAAATTGGTGACAAAGATTGATAGCTGGAGACCATGCTTTTTTCTGACTGACTCGTACGTGTACACTGTCCTTTCCTTTTTTTTTTCCACATGCACATACAAAGTGTTTACGTTCGCCTACCACTTCATGACCGTTGAAGGGAAACGGACAAAGATTAAAGGTAAATAGCCGACCGACCCATTAACGAGAAACCTTTGCTTTACACACACCGCCCGCCGAACGACCAATTACGGGGAAACCCCTTTCTTTAGGCACGCCGTCCCGGACCCTCCCGGCACCGCGGCGACAATCTTGGGTGGCCCGACACACGCCAAGAACTGAACAGCACGTGATATGAACCGTAGGTGGATGTAGACGGACAGTTGGCTTCGTTCTCAGTGCTGCCAGTGGTTCTTCCTCTTTTTTACTTTATTTCTTTTCTTTCTTTTGTCGTCTTTTTTCTCCCCCCCCTTTTTTTTTCTCTTTCTTCCAGTTCCCTCTCACTCTCGCAAACGTGTTTCAAGGCGAGAGGGACGCGGCAGCAAGGAAGTTTGGAAGCTCATGTCAGTATAACTCATCCCCTGATGAAGGGAGGTCCCCTCCCGAAACTGTTGGGAAATAAATATATTTATCCTTGTTGACAACGCTCCCGTTGTGCCATATCCCATACCTTATATATATATATATATATATAAAGTTTCTCAATCTAGGCTACTGAAAACCTCCTGTTGGGAAGAGTTAGGGATACAAGTTAATGGAGAGTACCTTAGTAACCTGCGCTTCGCCGATGACATTACATTGCTGAGTAACTCAGGGGACGAATTGGAACTCATGATTACGAAGTTTGACAAGGAGAGCAGAAAGGTAGGTCTTAAAATTAATCTGCAGAAAACTAAAGTGATATACAACAACCTCGGAAGAGAGCAGCTCTTCGAGAGAGGTAATAGTGCCCTTGAAGTTGTAAAAGACCACGTATACTTAGGACATGTAATAACCGCGGAGCCAAACCACGAGACTGAAGTAACTAGAAGAATAACAATAGGGTGGTGCGCATTTGGCAAGCACTCTCAAATTATGACAGGTAGATTGCCACTACTCCTCAAGAGGAAGGTATAACAGCTGCATCTTGCTGGTACTTATATATACGGAGTAGAAACCAGAAAGCTTTCAAACAAGGTTCAGCTTAAATTCGGGACGACGCAACGAGTGATGAAAAGGAAAATGATAAGTGTAACCTTAAGAGACAAGAAGAGAGCAGAGCGAATAAGGGAACAAACAGTGGTTCAGGATATCATAGTTGAAAGCAAGAAGTATTGACATGGGCCGAGCATGTAACGAGTAGGCAGGATAACCGCTGGTCATTAAGGATATCAGACTAGATTCCCAAAGAAGGCAAGCAGGTTAGGAGGAGACGGAAAGTTAGGTGGGCAGTGAGAGAGGCATTTTCCCTGCAGTGTACGTAGTCAGGCTGGTGATATATATATATATATATATATATATATATATATATATATATATATATATATATATATATATATATATATATATTGTCCTGTGGTTGGACTCTGTCCAAAATCTATCGATGTTGCAGATCCTTCAGGCTGTTTCCTCGCACCCCGCGAGCCGGACGGAGACGCCGCGTGGGGCATTAAACTGATGGTGAACAGACCGCGGCTCTTTCTTCGAATCGTTGGGGAAAGCGAGAGGTATTTTCCTGCTATCCCACCTCTTGCTTTCGAGCCAACCATGGCTGTGTTTCGACCTTCGACCCCGGTAGCTGGCGTCTGGGAAGCACGGCTGGGTCACGTGATCGCATCCGAGGCGGGAGAGCGTCATGAAAGCAACGAGAGCCTACCCCCGGCAGCCAGCGAGACAATTAAGCTGCTCGGAAAAACCACTTGTATTTTCAAATGGTCCTGGGGCCCTTTGTTTAGGGTCCCAGGACCCTTCATAACCTTCACCGAATCCGTAGTCTTATACATTCCCCACAATATATATATGTGTGTTTTTTAAGCAATAAATATTTTTTCTTGAAGACATAAAACTATAACGTATAGGCACTGGCCGTCTTCGCAGCCAATTGAAGAGGAAAGATTTTGGCAATAATTAGATCACTTAGGAATGAATAACTAATACAACTAATTAAATTTATTTTTAATGAATTGGGGGGGGGGTTGTTTATATGGCAAAGTTGTTCCACGTCACAAATTATGGCGAGACTATTTTTCTTTTTAAATTGAAAATATTACGCGTCGTTTCAGCGATCCATCGTCGAATTTCCGGACCGCGGTGCCGGGAAACCGAAACTAACTGGACGCACTTGGCTGGTTTCGCCGCACCCGGTGCGTTTGTTTGGTTTCTTGGGCATCGCTGCCTGGAAATTTGACGATTGTTCTCTGAAACGACGCTTGATATTTTCAATTTGCGAAAAAAAATTGTCTCGCCATGATTTGTTACGTAGAACAACTTTAAAGATGGACATCTTCGACAGATATCTGTCAACTTTGCCTTACAGAGAACCACCCTGTATATATATATATATATATATATATATATATATATATATATATATATATATATATATAGTGATGTAACGGTGAAGGCAACCTTTATCAGGCCCAGAAGACACGATGAAGCGACCACGCCCAAGGCACAGAACTCAGACAAGCCAAGTCCCCACAGCAGAAGAAGATGACGACCACTCATGATGATGAATATGTGTAAAGATATTAGATGAATGCCTACAATATATATACCCTGGTTACAGCTCTGGCTCTAACCAGGGTATTGATTGGAATGGGAACGTTGGGTGGTAAAGTGACCGATCTAAACGTTTTTGTACCTGTGCTTAATGGAAGTGTGACGGAACACCCGTGAGAGCTATATCTCGCCTAGTGGACGTGAGCACCACCCACGGTGAAGATCGCAGTGTTAAAATTGAGGGTGCGTGCATCGCTATTGGAGACCTCGTACGCGACACGTGTTCCGAACACCGGTGCTTGTTGCCGGCACGGGCAACTCAACTCGCGAGGACTCAGGCGTTTCGCCACGTGTCGACACACTTCGACGCACATGTGCGCGCGGCGGCGGCGGGCACGCATGTCTATGAGGCATGCATGCATATTACTCTATGTGCATGCTTTGTTCGCCCGGTCAGTCAAAGCTGTATCGGCGGGAACGGGTGCGCTGCGTAACAACATCTGTATCCTGAAAAAGCGAGCTAGGGGCAAATATCGTTCTTCGGCGGGAAGCTATTTCGCGGTTGCTAAAACATCACTGAGTAAACACAGTGATTGCGTCAATTTGAGCTAATACGTTCTGTGTATTTCCTTTGTTCAACATTGCTCTCGCTACTCTCGTATCGAAAAGGCTTTGTCGTGCTGCTCACCACGTGCCATTTGCGACCAGAAAGTGCCGGCCGTACAGCTTATAGATATAAGTTATTGGTAGGATGAGATGAGCTTCAGAGGTTACTAACACGCACTCGTGGTAAATGAATGTGTCTAGAAATCGCCTTCTCCGATTGTTAGCAGTTTGCTATAGCCTACTGGAGAGATCCCGGGAAGCCTTTGTGTGACTTGCATGCCCAGCCATGCGTTGCGTTTCGCGTTTCCAGCGAAATTTACGGCTTCCCGTTCTTTCGGTGACGTATACGGGCAGTAAAAAGCTGTCTCGTTTCGTTTGTTACGACATCTCCGCTTTTGGCACGGAGCGATGAGAGTGGGAGTGAGCGGTTTCTCTGTTCCGCAAACTCTTGCACCCTCATCCGTAGAGATAACGTAAAGAAATAGACAAAAAAAATAAAACTTGGCTGGCAGCGTCGTTACGTAATGGGCGCTAAATTTTCCCGCTGTTAGCAATGTCACGCGTCCTTCGGGGCAGCTATATATGGTATACCGGTCATCGAAATTACAGCATGTGCTATGGTTCTTTTTTTTTCTTTCGTTGGTAGTTACACAACTTCCCATTTGCATAAATCGGGGGCGAGGGTCGTTTGCTGGGCGCTTAAGTTGTTTCGTGCAATTAAATGCTGGCGATGGTTCAGTGTTGCACACTGAGGAGAGGTGCGTGCGTGTGCTTGGATGGTCAAGGTTGTAGCCGAGTTTATTTCACTTTGTGTGTTGTTTCAAGGTTGACGCTTTCAGTCGATTTCGCTAAACGCGGAGTGCGTGTCCAGGGGAAGTGGTATGCAAAATTTGCTGACGTCACGTTAGAACAGAACGCAAACGCGGAACACGTCATCCGATCCCATGACTCTCGGTGCACCGTGCGACGTTGGCGTTTCTGGCACCTCGTGGCATTACTCATTCTGGCGTCGCAACGGTGGGGCAGCTGTCGCTACTGTCAGGTGCAGGTGCGCCTGTCGGGCCGAACAAGGAGCCGCCATCCGGCAGTGGCTCGTGACTGCACGCATAAATGTGTACACGGGGCTCGAACTTTTCTGTGGAAACAACAAAGCGAAGGCTCGTTTCGCCAGACCGTGTTCGGAGAAGCTGACAGGAGTGGCAGGTTTCTCTATCTCTTTCTTTTTGACAGTGGGTTAGCTTTCGATCGCGGAAATGTTTAGCCGCAAAGACTGAAAGGCTTCGCTCGTAATCTCAACTATTCGCAAAGCTCGCTCTCTGTTAGCCCGCGCGAACTATATTCTACTTTTCGGTTAGTTTCAACATAGCAATAGCACCTCCACTCCCCACCCCTAAGAAACTGCCTTTAACACCGAAAATCACTCTCAATCAGTGAAGCAGGAATCTTGTTTTTGAAGTTGCGCTAGAGTAAGCAAAAACTCTTTTCCCGCTTTGAAGTAAAATGTGGGCGCTTACTGTGTAATGTTGTTTGTGGCTTTCAAAAAAGTGCATTTGAAATATTTGGCCAGAAACAGGGAGAAAACGGTTGAAAATGAGCTGGTCACTTGCTAGGGCTTTTGTTTTTTTCCAACGCTTTTTCAAGCTACGCCAGCGCACAAAACCAAAAGCCTTCAAGACCTCTGTTTGTAAACAGCGATAATGTCTTTTTCACGTCTAAACAATGTGAAATGTTTCGTATTCAGGCCTGAACTATCAGGTACCCCATGCTCGTCGAAAAAGAAGAGGCACACCATCGTTTGGGTGGGAGCTAAGTATTTTTCTTACACCGTCGGCAGGAGCAAGCGAATGGTGCGCAAAATATTTTATATGGGAGGAAGTGAACCGCCGAATTTCTCAGGGCCTGGAATTGTTACCTTTAGTGTACCTGAAAAGTGTCGCTGTATTCTGCGACACCGAGATATCTCAATACTTCTTTTGTTGCGTTGTATCGGTCGCTGCGACATAAGCGCCTTCTCTGTGTCTGAAATGATGTATGTCAGTGACAAGCACGTTGACTGCCAATTAGACGAGTATATTTAAAGAAAACTGACGGCTGTGATTTAGTGGATAACATTTTGTTTCCGCCCCGCCGTGGTGGTCTAGTGGCTAAGGTACTCGACTGCTGACCCGGCGGTCACGGGATCGAATCGCGGCTGCGGCGGCTGCATTTCCGATGGAGGCGGAATTCTTGTAGGCCCGTGTGCTCGGATTTGGCAGCACGTTAAAGAACCCCAGGTGGTCAAAATTTCCGGAGCCCTCCACTACGGCGTCTCTCATAGTCATATGGTGGTTTTGGGATGTTAAACCCCGCATATCAACACTTTGTTTCGCTATATAAAACAATAGCTTTCGTGTTGCGAGTGATGAGGTTGTGCTCTGATGGGTATATCGGCAACGTCCGCATTGCCGCACAATGTGAGATTACGTGTAAAGTGAAAGCAAAATTTATGAGCCGTGGCGTGACTTTCCTTGTTATTTGTTTCGTTTTCACTTTTGTGAGTTACAATTAACTGCAAACTCAGTTTTGTATTATTTTGTATGTACCGTCAGTTTTTTTTTTACGGTATATAGCACGTGGCAGTAGCCAGACCCGACAGCGCGTTGATTTGCGTATGTAAATGCGGTTATACACAGGGAGCGTTTGGGTTGCGAGGAGGAGAGCGTTTGCTCAGTGTCCGTTCGCGACCGAACGCAGGGCGACCTTCGGAGGCACGAGTCCCGGCGAGGTACGGCCGTGCGACCTCGCTCGTGGAACGTGGCATCGGCGGCGGCTTTGGTT
>WOVY01013926.1:80000-90000 GCA_013436015.1 Rhipicephalus annulatus
GATTGTAGCTGTGTTTCGCACTCGCTAATGTATGTGAGCCATGATTGCTATAGTCGCAAAGCTCAGCCCCCTCACCCACTAAGCGAACTCGGTCGATGACTGATGTAATACACTCCCTCAACCTGCAGGGGCGTCTTGGAATATTTTGGCTGTGCGCCCTTCCCCGTTGCGGCTTCGCCGGCCAAATTCGTGAGACTTCATCACAACGCGAAAATTATTATCACGTGTTTCTTGGAAGATTCAAAGCGGCAAGGGGATCTTTGCAGGAAGGGCTTCGATTGGAAAATTACCATCACTCGCTTCTTGGTAGCATCAAAGCGGATATGGCATCTTTACAGGAAGGGCTTCGATTGTTCCATTTGACCTGACCGCCCGCTTGCTTTAATTATTCAATTAGTTTAATTTATTCAGTCACGGCTGTAACTGATGTGTTCAATCATTTTAAGGCGTCCGGCACCACAGAAAAACAATATACGATGGCAACGAGCAGATATTGCATTCCCCTTGTTTTAAAAATTGTTGGACACATTTGTTAAAATACCCGGTCGCTTTATACTTTGCTACGCAAGTACTCGGACAGCCTCGTTCAAGTATTTCCGTTAATACGGCTTTATTTTCGTCGTTTCATAATTTCTTGATTTTTAACTCGGTTTTATATTGCCGCGTCGGAGTGCATGGTTATTTATAAACCTGGTGTTTACAATGTGTCCTCATCTTTAAATTTGTCTGTGACACTTCATATGTTGGTTTCCAGCCCAAGAAGTATACAGTTGCAAAGTGTATGTTCGGTTTGTGCTTGATACCGCTTCGTCTTTGTTAGCTCCCCCATTCATTCGGCTTGGAAAGTTTAAAACAAACGAAACGTTTTAATCATGTGCTTTCTCAAATAAGGGCGCATGGCTTCTGAACGATTTATTAATGGTCGGTTCTCAATCTCCCTGTTTGTTTCATAACGCCGATTTTCTGGCTGCGAGTTAGCGGAGTTCAGTGCAATTTTCCTATATATGGCACGGACAACACTTGATCGGTGGCTCGAGGGCGTGCCCAAGCCATGCCCATTATACATATGTGGGCGTTATATATGGCAAAGCACATCGTATCGCTCCAAGTGGCCAGACACAAAGCTCACTCGCGCGACTCGAAACGACGACTGGTGCACTGAACCGAAGTTCACTCGTGGAGAGGTTATCGCTTTTGTGGTCCATTAGTGCCACTGTGACGCTTAAGCTCTTTTCGCGGCCGCTCTATTACATCGGTGGCGTGGCCTTGTTTGCACTCGCTTTGCCCGTTGTCTGCATGGTGTTTTTTGGTTGTTTGCCGGTCTCCGTATACGCTGGTGTTCTCCGCGTGTGTTGGACTATCGATTTATCGAGCTGCAGCGCGATTATTCTTGTCGTCCGTAATGGTGTCGTTCGGACGGCGGTTCGGATCCATGTGACGCACGCGACGTGGCTGTGTCTCGCTTGAAGTGGCTCGCACAAAAGCACCGTCGGACCTTGAATGGCAGTAGACAGCGTGACGCGCATGACAAAGTGTACGCACATTTTCGGCTGTCGCCAGCCTGATCGGCTCGCTCGTATGCCGTGGCCGCGGTTTGGTTTGTGTCTGTTCGGCAGCCGCCGAAGGTCAGGCGTTCTGCTCTAAAGCGCCACGGAAACGGTACTGCCGCTGCCCTATGCTGTCATACCGATGTGACGTCGCAGCACCCACGCTGCGCGTCGCTCGATGAATGTCCGAGACTCGTTGGACTGCCAACGTGCCCTTGACAAACGGTATGCGTTATTTTTTCTCCATACGTAGTTACGTATGGTCCAGACGTTTAGCTAACTAGCCATTATTAAGAAAAGCCAAGTCTGTATGATTTGAATGATGTCCTTTATTGGCTCTAATGCTATATGTCCACGTTGTGCAGTGTAAATAAACGTATTTATTGATATGTGGGCTTTAACGTCCCAAAACTGTCAATTAACGTACAACTTAATTAAATTATCGTTAAATAGGTTGCTTCACTATTTAGTATAATTCGATGGACTTGAAGAAAACCTCTTTTTTTTCTTGTGCTCCTCAGGGTTTCCCTGTTATCCGCCATACTGCCTACCGCATACTGGATTATAGATTAAGCATTCAGAAACAAACGTCCCGGTCGTTTGTCTAGCAGGCAGCGTACTTTCGATGCATTGTGCTGTTCTTGTCAGCGGTATTGTACAACAGTGAAGTCTATAGGCTATATGCTTGTCAGCGTACGCTGAGTGAGTGTTTTTGTTGCTTATGTCATGAGGTGACGTCTTGCGCCAGAAACTGAGTCTCTGCAGTTCTGTGTAATCGAACACACATAATGACACCAAGTTTTGTGCATATGTGATGTTCACTTCTTTTTTCATTTTAACGTCGTTGTAGGAAACATGAACAATGCTGGGTGACTGTCTTCAAAATCTTCGTTTCAGTGACTCAAGCTTTTGAATTAACAAGACACATCGGTGACTAAAACTCATCCTGCTTATTATATGCCTATAGGATTTTGGCAGTGTGCTTGCTTTTTGATGAACACGTGAATTTTTAAATCAGACCTTTGGTATCGGCTCGAGTGTTATAACGATAGCTGAGTAATCGATTGGTGACCGATTCGTGGATACTACACCCCGAACAGTATCTTAAGCTGGTTGTCGTAATCCATAGAAGACAGCTCACAAACGCGATTTCTTAAAAGCGTACTGACACCAAGTTTCGAGGATGGCCCTGAGCAAGTCATCAGGAAATGCGGATGACGTATACATTATTATGAAATTAGGGTCACTTTTTCTGTTGCACCCGTATACTGACATAGACACTAGCTTGACGGCAGGCTACAGTAGCTATTCTGGTAGCTTCTCGCACCAGTTGTGGTCGCCAAGCACCGAAACATACAAAATAGCCGCTTACGTGCGTCGCCAACTGAGCCACAAAGTGGAGCGGATGCGCGCAAACCTCACGATATTTCGCTTGAGCACATAAGAAGCTCGTGACGTCAGGGAAAGGTATGAGGCAAAACTAGCTTTTATGAAGATGTAACTTATGAGGGCACACTCACGCTTTTACCAGTACATTAATTATTTCTCTTGGGTTTTGAGGATTTGACCTTTTACTTGAAAATGAAAACTTTTTGCGTCGTCGTCGTCATCATCATTGCCATCATCATCAGCCTGACTACGTCCACTGCAGAACACAGGCATCTCCCATGTTCCGCCAGTCAACTCGGTTCTGTGCTTGCTGCTGCCAATTTATGCCCGCAAACTTCTTAATCTCATCTGCCCATCTAACCTTCTGTCTCCCCCTAACCCGCTTGCCTTCTCTGGGAATCCAGTTAGTTACCCTTAATGACCAGCGGTTATCCTGTCTACGCGCTACATGCCCGGTCCATGTCCATTTCCTCTTCTCGATTTCAACTATCTTGCGTCAGTACTACTTTAAAAGTACTGTGTAACCTAAATGATGACGACTTCATTCAGATTGACTGGGGTTTTTATTTTTATTTTTGTGTGGCTGTAGAGGCGAGTATCCGCACATCGAGCTCGCGTCCTTCGCAGCACGTGGCTGCGGCCGCGACTCGTGGATTGTTGCGCGTTGTGTTCTACACGTTCTGTGCTGTCAAGGTCATTCGGAAGTTTTGTCTACTACAGCTCAGCGATGCCACGTGGCCGGATGCCTCTGCAAACTGTGGCACCGTGTTCGGAAATTGCAGCAAAGTTCGTGTCGGATCGATTGAGATGCGCCTTCGGCGCAATACAAGTTCGCCGTAATGTTCCTATATAACACGCTATACTGGCGCTCGCGAATTCGGAGAATTTCCGCGCGTTGCCTTTCCCCGGAGGCCTGTTTGCGTCGAGCCTGCAGTCTGCCGCAATGCAGGCACGTGCACTTCTTGGAACAATATCTCACGAACTTTTTTTTTTCTTTTGTGCTCCCTTTAGCTCGTTTGTTGTTTCATCGTGTTAGCGAAAACACTGCTTCTGATGATAGCGTTGCTGCTGTGTTTTTTTTTTCGAATGCTTTACGCAACACGGCGTTTCTCCACATGTGCGCCGCCTGAAGCTGTGGTCGCACTTCCGGCAGAAACGCATTCTTAATCAGCGGCGCAACCGTTACTTTTACGCATTCTGAGTCACATGGGGGCGTCGAGAGACGCCTCGGAGTCCTTTCCCGTTCTTTTTGGCCTGAGAGTGATGAATCGATCGCGAACGTCGTTCAACGCACTGACTGTCCAAGAAAGGACGGTTTGCATTATGCAGTGAGAGTTCGATAGCCATCCCAAACCAAGCGTCAACGGTGAGGGGCATTTTTTTTTATTTTGCAGGGTGGGGGGAACAGACTTTGCACGCACGCACGCACGCACACACGCACACACACGCACACACACACACACACACACACACGCACACACACGAACACACACACACACACACACACACACACACACACACACAGCCCCGCCGCGGTGCTCTGTGGCTAAGGTACTCGGCTGCTGACCCGCAGGTCGCGGGTTCAAATCCCGACTGCGGCGGCTGCATTTCCGATGGAGGCGGAAATGTTGTAGGCCCGTGTGCTCAGATTTGGGTGCACGTTAAAGAACCACAGGTGGTCGAAATTTCCGGAGCCCTCCACTACGGCGTCTCTCATAATCACATGGTGGTTTTGGGACGTTAAATCCTACAAATCAATCAACACACACACACACACACACACACACACACACACACACACACATATATATATATATATATAGTTGCAGCGACAAATTAACGCGAAAAAGTAGAGTACGACGCACGTTGGCTTTGCGCGCTATACTTTCTGACATTTCAACTTACATTTGAGGGCACTAAAACAGCCGTGCGCGGTATAATCACGTGGTATTTAATTTTTAATTTCGCGCACCTTAAACAATGGTTGGGGGAAAATTGGCAGCGCAGTTGTCTTGGCGCAGATTGAAAATTTTATTATTCCAGCTTAAGCGCTACAAGTTTCGTACTGCAACTTTTTCTCTCAGTCGTTTATTTAAAAAGTTCATAACGCAATTTTCGTTAATTGTTAAGCTTGGCGGATCGGGAAAAAAAATATCGTGACGTGCTCAATATGCGCTCAGAACAACACTGCGCTGATTGGAGATGCGTAGCGCTTATGTATATATTTTTTATTTCTTTGTCGTTTTTAGCTGAAACTTCCTGTATATTATGAGGGACGGCTTTATCCTGTGAAGTAAACGGAGGCCTCATAGAAGCGGTGCTGTTCTTTTGCAAGGAATCATGTCGAGCTGCGACGCATGCGCGTGGCATGCTCATCTGTTGGCGATCGTTGTTTGCGCTCCTCTGTTGTGTTTCTTCTTGTCCTGGTGTGTTGTTGTTGTTGTTGTTGTTGTTGTTGTTATTGTTGTTGTTGTTTTTAACGTTTAATCTTCTAGTACGTATACGACTAGCAAACCGGAGTGCACGTATACACGAAGCGCTATCGCTGTTTTCAACGTGTGTTGTGTGTACGACTTCGTGCACGTGCTGCCAATGGAAAAGTGTGATTTACAAAAAAAAACGTTTCATAACTCTTTCTAAGTGTCACTTCATAAATAGACACCTTGATCGGTAAGCTTTCCGCTGAGCAAAAGAAAACAGGTACCATAGCAATTGGTTGTCAGCGCTCTTTATTGTTTGCGTGTCAAGAGCAAAATTTTTGTCTAATACCAGTTTTTCCTCCCGATATGTAAAGTAGAAAGCAAGGTCATCGTCACTTCTATACGCTATGTACTTGTACTCATGTCATGACATACTGCCACCTCGCTGTACCTTACTGCATATACTGTGTTCGAAGGTCGTCTTGATGGCGCAGGAGCTCATGTCTAACAGCCGCCTTTTCCTTTATGAGCAGACACCGCTCAGCTAGTGGCTTGCATTAGCACTAGCCACGTTCAGTCTCTTGCTTCCTAAAAAAAAATATGAGTGTGCGTATTCTGGCGGTGCCAGGCTCTCTTCAGCGTCTATAGCTTCATGCAATTTTTTGCTCCCTAATATAGAACGCATAGCGAGGAGGGGTGCAGCGATGTGTATACGCAACGGCATTGTCATGCCAGAGTTTGTTACAGAACTACTCAGATGCTAAAAAACTAGTGTACTACCTTAATGCATGTAAGCCCTACGCCTTTCGATTTCATGAATAGTGTGCTCTTACATGATTCTCTAGCGCTATTCATCGTGCCTGTGGAATGAGCAGGAAGCTGGGGTGCGTCAGAGTATAATATATGGTGAGTGCGCCGACCTATACACTATACCACTGCGCTCCATTCAGACCGCTGGCGTCAATGCGTGTAGGTGCGCATGTGATTTTTTAGTTTTTTTGTTCGAAAAAAGGACCACGCCACAGATTACGATTGTGTGTCACGAGCAATAGGAAAGTTTCGAAGGTGCTGAGTACGTAATATTCACGTAACTCCCAAAACCTATAATGAGAAGGTGAGTTGATTATTAGCTGAAAACTAAATAATTAGGAGTACAAGATACCAGACGCTCATTTCAGCCTGTTTCTGTTTGCGAAGCACTCTCTCACACACACACGCACGCACTCACATGGACACATGAGTGTGTGTGTACTTGGATGAGGTCTTGACATTTCTTGACGACAGACGTGACATGTACTTGCATGCTGGTGTGAACATGCGTGTCAGGGTGCTCAGCTCTTTCACTGTGTCAGCGTCTTCTTGCAGCGGCTCTGTAGCTATTTCTGTCCTGGAGGTGTTTTTTTTTTTTACGCAGAGTTCACTCACAATAATAATTGTATGACGTGGCCTGTATATATTTTCGAGGTCATAACATATGGGAAAAAAGCTCGTTTTTTTTTTCAAAAGACCGGGAAATATGTCCGAAATCAACGGAATGCCGAAAAGTTTGAAAGTATGAAAAATACAATAAACAAGTGTTTATTATATCAACGCATTCTGACTTGATAAGTGTGTATGTCCAATGTTATCCAGTGCTATATGGCATAAGAACAGTGCAAAAGCCCCAATTCACGTCATTCGCGCCATCCCTCATTACCTACGACCACCACTACCATGAGCACGTGACGATGTTTTTTTTTTTTCGCCAGCAGTTCATCTTTCGTGCATCACAATGTAGCGAGCGAGCTTTTACATGCTAAAATGCGTACCGCGGTCGAAGTTCATGTTCAGTACCTTCCACCAGGTTTGAGTTTTGTGACAGTGCTCGCGCGTGTTTCAAGTCAAAATGAAGGTACTGATTACCGCATGGACAAAACCGTGGTTGCCATAAAGGCACGATCATAGCGTCCACGCAGTCTTGGTTTTTCGCGAACGCCGTTTTTCGCTCCTTTGCGTTGTATACCGTATACGTTTGCGGCGCTTCGTGCTTGCCTCACTTCGAGGATTGTCCGAATTAACCGGGTTGCGGCCCATAACGACTGAATTCACGATAGTTTGATACCACTAAGCTATACCTATGCTTGGTTTGGCCAGAAAACCCGTTCGAACAATCAGATTTTCTGAATAAATGGTCGTCGGATTAATGAGCTTTTGCTGTACAGTTGCGCGTTAAGCTTTTTCTAGCGTTTTCCAATGATTTTTCTCTCTCTGAGGACCTTATTGTTTTCGTGGAAACTTTAGCTTTCGGCATTATTATACTTATATACTCGCTTACGTCGGCTGATCCGCTTTAAGTACATTTGCAAATCTGTCTAACATCTGAAACTGACTCCATTCAGCGAGACGCACGCACATCTCTTGGGTCGACTTTGATAATGATAAACCTTATGATAAAGTGGAGAACGTACGCACGCAACTTAATTTATTAATCTATCGTTATAGACACGTCTTGCTACGCCATCAGCTGTGGTTTACACAGAGACACTATTTCAGATCCAGCTATTGTCTATAGTTTCTCTCTGTATAATTACAAACTTAGCGCATCTCATTAGTTTGCTGTAGACGTCTCTCACTAGTAGCTGTTGGCTGAATTGTTGTCATATTTGACTGATCTACAACCGAGATGCTTCAATTACGCTTTATAGATCGAACAGCCAGCTATTGAGTGCTGCCGATTTCTCGCGTATCTGCGAAGTACGATTTCACGATCCCGACAACACCATTCTTACCGTGACATGGCGTTTAGTAAGCCAGTAAGCACGTGAAAAGATGGACGGATGGATGCTATGAGCGTCCCCTTTGTGACGGGGCGATGACATGTGGGCCACCAAGCTTGGGAAAAAAAATGAAAACGAAACTTTCTTTTTATGTTGGCCTGTCACATCTACTTCCATTAAATGGATCTTATTATTACGAAAAAAAATTGTTTCATCTATGCCTCTTGAGGCAGAGTGACTTCATTTTTTCACTATTTCTGTCTTTTATCTCTACTTTTCTGCCACCGATACACTAAACGTCTCCTACTCGCATTTATCGCGGACGTGTTCAGCTTTCCATATTTATCCCTAAACCCAAATATCCCTAAAATCCAAAGAAAATGCGGTTGGAGACGCCACCTTGAGGTTCCCGCAACAAACACCGTGACGTAGATTTTAAAGACGTCTACTGTGCCCTATGTAGCTTCTGATCGATAAAAATGTGGTACATTGTAATCTGTGGGCACTATAAACCTAGCATACGAAGTTTCAGCCAATTTCATTGAGTCAGTGACACAAAAATGCCAAAAATACAATTTTAAATTTCTGACGTCACGTGTGAACATTTCGGCGCGAAATTTAAAAATGAAACTTCAACCTAGATTTTTTCCGCTAATATGGAACTTAGAATAGTGAAACATGTGATGTTAGAGCTCTCAGAGTGCAATTTGTCAATCAAAACGAAATCATTGTTTCTCTTTAGTGTCCCTTTAACATCACCGAGACTTGCTATTTTTTTTTCTACCATGTGGAGGAGCACTTGCGTCTCGGCTTGAGACGTTCATGTAGAGGACGGAAATTGAGGTACGGTATTCCGTCTTCTGTGTTCCCCTTTCCTTTCTGCATGGGCACGTCTTTCGGCAGCTCTTTGGCGCATTATGGCAGGGCCTTTATGTTTTTCCTTTCTCAAGCTCTGCCTGCAAACGTTGGTACTTTCTACGTCTTTACGGAGTCTTTCTTTCTTGCTACCGTCGAGCCCCAGCTTTATCGACCCTCGAATGACAGCAGCCCGACGAAGCAGGGTCCTGGTGTTGTCATAAGCAAACGTGAGGCCGACGGACGAACAGGTTCTGCAGGTCCCACACTCGGTGGCGGAAGCTTTTTTTCCTGTGTGGCACGTGCGCACCTTGCAGTTCTGTCTTTACAGCGACATCTTACTGCGACGATAACTAAAGCGCTTCACAAATAAAACGAATCTCTCGGAACGAACGAAGGTCTTTGCCGGCCGTCGGTGAGCGTGATCTTTCGTTTTTCCTCTTTTTTTTGTCACCATTGTGGGCTATCAATAACTATATAAATCTCTGCGCAGTTAATTTGTTGCCTTGTGAATCAATTAAGGAATGTCGACATATAGGAACGGATTTTTCGTATAGCACGTTATAAGTTTATTTCACTTACCGACTCACACCCTTAAACCGAAATCGATTGCGCGCGCGCGTTTGTGTGTGTGTGTGCGTGTGTGTGTGCGTGTGTGTGTGTGTGTGCGCGCGCGTGTGTGCGTGTGTGTGTGTGCTTGAATGGTGTACTGTAGAGCTTCTCTGTGAAGGCTGTCTGAGAAATATTGTGAAGGAGACTGGGAGAGTTAAAGGAGTGAAGGAGAATAAGCTTGTTTGTCTGGTATGTAGCGGTGCACCCTCCCTCTCCCTTGCCCCTGTTTTGCGACATTGCGGTAGAGGAAGCGAAAGCCACACCGCGACTTTGCGCATTCCGGTAGCGGTGAAAAAGACACCAAAAGAAAAAACAAAACAGAACAAAGATGCGCTGTCGGCCCCTTTTGACGGTTCTTGTTGAACTGTGCATGTCGTATGCGTTTATGTAAGGACGCTCGGCGGACTGCAGGCACGACGCT
>WOVY01013926.1:95000-263621 GCA_013436015.1 Rhipicephalus annulatus
GCGTTATTTTTTCCCCTTCTTTAAACACCACGAAAACACAGTATACAGTGTGCCGCCTGGCGGGACAAAACTGCGGTGGAAGTTTCCATCACGACCTCGTTGCCTTCGCTCTCAAGGCTTCTGCCAGCCAGATACCTATCGCCCTTATGTCATAGTTGCTAAATGCAGTATATCGGTATACCTTATCGAGAACAAAAGAAGTCCCGCGCGACGCCATGAATACAACTGGATGGCATTTAGCGCTTGCGTTACAGCTGTCATGTTGTTTAGGCTGGTCTCCCTCCTTACCACGTGACCGGATTGTGCACTCGAACCGTTGGGCGCGCCAATCCCGGAAGAGAGGCAAAAGTACGTAGTCGGTGATAAGCACCGTGAAAAACAGTGGGCGGTCGCAACCATGGTCTGAGCTAAACTAAAAAAGTTTGTCTTATTTTTTTTTCATCGCTGTAAAGCGAACTTTCAATCTTCAGTCCTTTTTGATATCCCGTGATGTTATAGTATCAGCTGTTGCAAATATATATATATATATATATATATATATATATATATATATATATATATATATATATATATATATATATATATATATATATATATATATAATTTCACCCACTTTTCCTTCTTCCTATTTACATTCCATTGGTTCTAATAACTTCCCCTGTACATTCCTTGGCATTACTGTCGGTTATATCTCAATAATATTGTGTTAAAACACTGAAAAACGAGCCATTAGGTATACACTTCTTTCCCTTATTCATTAACGAAGGTCTCGTACTGGCAGACTTGGTGTCATTAAATTGTATACGAGGGACTATTAGTCAGCTGCCCACTCGTAATAAGTTCACGTGCTACGGGACGCCAGACATGCGCATAAAAGAGTGTTTCACACTCGTCGCTTGGCTTAGAGATGGCGCTGACTGACACTCCTACTTCTAAATTCACATATAAACCCAAAAAAGTGGATGGAGGGAAGGCCGCTGTGATAGCTTAGTGGTTAGAGCATCGAACGCGTTATTCGAAGGTCGTAGGTTCGTTTCCTGCTCACGGCCGGTTATTTTTTCATCCACTTTTCTTTCTTCTTTCTTCTTATTTACATTCCATTGGTTCTAATAACTTCCCCTGTACATTCCTTGGCATTACTGTCTGTTAGATCTCAATAATATTGTGTTAAAACACTGAAAAACGAGCCCTTAGGTATACACTTCTTTCCCTTATATATATATATATATATATATATATATATATATATATATATATATATATATATATATATATATATTGTAGAGAGGAAGAAGATTATGTGCCGCAGTGGGTTACACCTTTGGCAGGAGGAGCCAAGCGCGAGCGTTTGCCCCGATTGCTGTGATTCCTGAGTCCGTTGCTGCCGCCCGCTTTCAGCGTCAATAGACCTACTGTGCAAGTGCTACTTGTGCCAATAAACCCCGTTCCAATATATATATTGTGGACAAGCGAGGAATAAAAAGATGTTTTATTGTCATTCTGACAATAAAACAGTTTTTCTTCACATACACTCGTCCACTTCGTCTGAGCATCTATCTCTTCAATACTACCGAATCCAGGAGGACCTTCAAGATATATAATGTCCATATTAGATGTATACCCATATAGCATATTCGACTATGTATATACCTTCCAGACACCTACGAAACGCTCTGGAAAGACTCTTCGGAGATGAACGATGGGAGGTACCGTAAAAACACTGCATTTGAGAGCGGTACCATGCACTATATGGAGACGGCCGCCTATATCCGTCTGAGTGTAGGCGTAGACAAACGCAACTCTACGTCGCACCATAGCTTGCTAAAGGAATGCGAGACACGGGCACCTGCATGGCGCTCGCGCCAAGCATATCTGAAAGCGACTTTGGCACCAGGAAAACGTTCGCGCGATCATGCCTAATATGTGAGAGACGGCATAGGTGAGACATGGTTGTAGGTTTCGACACGTCATTCTGTCGTGTCGGAACAGACAGCTATGTTTGATCCCACCGTCAGTCACGCATTTCTTCATGGCGTCAGAGGCGGGCTTCATTCACCTTAATTGGAGTTATCTATAACAGAAACCTTGACGTGCTTTGAGTGCACGAAATCGTGAGTTTGCGAGAGAAACGAGGTATATGTAGCAGCGTCACTTCAATAACAAATAACGTGTAACAATGAGCGCAACTCTCTATATTAGTGGCACCACCAAGATGACGCCTATAGTTTTTTTTTTTTTTTTGCTCCTTGCATGCGCTGGAATAAGGCCGTCGCGTCGAGCACGCCTTAAATTAGTCGTGCTTATCGCACGGAGCTGTTTATGACGCTTGCTACGCGTTTGCCGTGTGGAGAGAGGTCTATTAAAGTTATCTGCAGAACATGCATCATTTTGCTCGTCATTGCTCGAGAAAGAGAACACCAATAGCTCCTGCCGCCGCAATAATTTCCAGGTATTCACTATTCGTTGTTTTTTTTTTGTTGGTTAAGTGTGTTTTTAATCTTATTTTATTTCGCAAATGCTCTCGATGGCGTGTTTGCGCAAGTGTGAGAGTACCGTGCTTGTGGGTGCTCGCTCGTGGTTGCCAACCTGCGGAAACACAGTATTCATCCTGAAATGGGGAACCCGCCGTGTTCCAGAGGTCTTTCTCTTCTGCGCTTCGGGTGCATGCCGTCCATTGGGAATGGGTACACTTTAAACAAGAGGATGCGCCCTCTGGAGGGTATATATGCCTCGCACCAACAATCATCTGCTGGCTTTCTTGCAGTTCCTTTCTCGAAGATGGCGCTTGCCACCTTCCTATCAAAAGTGCTATGCGTTGCGTTGACAGCGCTCACACCGTTCTTCAACTGGAAATAGTGGGGGTGCGGCGATAGCGCAGTAAAGTGCACGCTAGACTATTAGTGTTGTGTGACAAAAGGACGCCTCAAATGCGCCTTTCTTCAGAGTGTGTATACTTCAGAGACGGTCGCGTCGACGCTGTTGTGATTCCTGTGTCGTTTTGCTTTGTACAGGTTCATGCGTTATATTTAGGTACGTGCAAGTAGAGCTCTGTCTGGAAACCCGCACGAAGTTTGGCCCTGGCGAATCGCGCGAAGAAGCCGGACCGAGCTACTTCCTCGCAGCGCCGCTGTTGTGGCTGAGGCTGGAGTACCTTCATACGTCTCCTGTTGAGCCCATAGCTTTTTTTGCGTGGATGGCTGCAGATCCCGTGGCACTGGTACAAGCACCACGCGAGCCGGGTAACATCCCATGTGCATTGTACAGCTTGTGGCGCTTCGCGTGCTTCAGCGGCGTCATCTTACGCTGTCCGTGAACCTCTCCATGCTTCACTGAAAGTGCAGTTATGTTTAACGCCTCGTTTTCAAGTGTGATTGACGTGCTTCGAACAGCAGGCAGTGACGCTTACAGCGCAATGAGATGCTCGTGTGCGTGGTGAGTCGGCTGCAGTGCTTGCTTTTTCGCATGCTATCCAACGCTCGCACGAAGCAGTGTCACATAGTTATCTAGGACATGTGACTATAAACGATTGGCGCTTTGGACGTGTATACATGCACAGCGCGCACGTGGTCATCATTCGCCGCTTACTCGCAATGCATGTTGATCGATTGATATGTGTGGTTTAACGTCCCGGAGAGAGAGAATAAAATGAGGGAAAGGCAGGTAGGCTAACCAGAAAACGGAGCATCTGGTTTGCTACCCTGCACTAGGGGAAGGGGGAATGGGGAAGAAAGATTTGGAAGAAAGCGAAGAGGGAAATAGACGCGCGCATAGAAAAGGGGGGGGGGGTGCTATAGTCTATACAGTAGGCCGCTGCCACGCAAAAAGTTCAGTAGGGCCTTCACTGATTTTCTGTGAGCACACAAATTATGTCGCCTTTCAAGCACTGATTGTTCAGACAAAGGTCTGTCGTCAAGGCGAGCTAACGCAGCAGCTAGTTTCCAAAACCATCATATGATTATGAGAGATGCCGTAGTGGAAGGCTCGGAAATTTCGACCACCTGGGGTTCTTTAACGTGCACCCAAATCTGAGCACACGGGCCTACAACATTTCCGCCTCTATCGGAAATGCAGCCGCCGCAGCCGGCATTCGGTCCCGTGACCTGCGGGCCAGCAGCCTAGTGCGTTAGCCACTATAGACCACCACGGCGGGGCTCGCAATGCATGTTTCTGTGCCGCTTACATGTAAGTTAGCGCATTTGCTCCGTTGTTTTACAACTATGGTGAATTAAGAAGCTGATCGCAAGTTCAAATTATATCGGTCGCGAAACTTTGAGCAAAAAGTTGTCGCAATCGTATTGCCACAGACCATAAAATCCCGCCTTACGATTAAATCACGACCAGGGGAGGAGGAAGGGGACAAATAAGGAAAACCAATTGAATGCAATGTTCTCTATGTTTTATATATGTCGAAGTAAACTAGAAATTTATTTTACGGTTCATCTGACACTTAGCTGACTTATTTTTTTCGCTCGATAGCCGTAATTGGAGTGGTGGTTGGGAAGGGGAGGGGGGTCAGAAAATCTGTGGGATGTGGGCTGGTGTTTCGTTCGGTACACCGTCGGGTGAACAAGGCATCGCTCACTTTTGCGCGGTAGTTTCGCACGTATGTTCCGTAGGTTATTTATTTGTTGTCTATTAACGTGATCGTCACGCTTCATAGAAGCTGTACAAGCTCGCGGAATTAATAAACGGTTCCTGTGACTGCTGACTACTTTCGATGGTACACGGCCGGCATGCCCTCGCCTTTCGTGATGAAACGCTGCACTCCAAGGTTGCCCAAGTGATACGCCGAAGGCAGCCGTTTCGCTCCAGTGGTTTTCCTCGATTGTACGTGGGGCATTTTCGAAGTATACGGGGCTATTTTGCTCTTACGAGCCGTTGTATCCAAATTTTTTCAGGTGTGTATTACAAGTACACTATTCGGCTAATAAGGTAAGCTTGCTTCCGCAGTTATTTTTGTTGATCTTCGCTTTCTCTAACGCCCGCCATTGGCGTGCCATAAAGACGCATCAAAATCTCGTAGTTATCAAAAGCATGTAGAAAGTCGGAAATTACGAAAAATTTCAATTTCGCGCCATGTAGTGCTAATATTAGAGCGATGTCGCTACCGCTTCCCGTCGTGACGTAATATTCTGTTTTTTTTTTTAGCATCTGCTAGTCCCCACGATATGTACGTAGATGGCGGTGGCAATGAGCCGCCAACCGCTTGACACGTGGCTTCTGTAGGTTTTTTCGTATATCTTGGGTGATATCTGCGATTATGTCAGTGGCCTTGTGTTCAACGCAGAGAACGGAGCGTATATGTTTCAGTGAAAAGAAAAAAATATTTAGCAGGATATGAAACTGCTTCCTGGCCAAGCTTTTCGAACTGCATTTTTTTTTTGTCCAATGGCCTTCCCGCGCACACTCTGGGGTATTTGCGTGGTCATGCGTCACTTCGTATCAGTTTTCGTGTGCCTCTATAAGAGCACTACTGATAACGGGTATCTTGGTTTCTGGGCTAACGTTCTGTTTACGAATGTGGTTTGCGCCCCATCGCTGCAACTGCTGTACGAAACTCTCTCTTTCCCTCTTGCTTTGCGGATGACTGTAAGACTTAGAGTGGCTCTTATCGCAAGCGCAATGCCAAATTACCTCGTTTGTTGTCAATCGTTGCCCATTTGCGGCTTGTGACTCCTTCACTTATCTGCTAATAGCTTATTTCGGTACTAAAGCTCATCTACGTTTACGACATCGACACGCCATCGCTTGGACCACACTCTCGTGAAGCTTGTTATCTCAATAAACAATTGTATCGGGCCAGTTGGTAAGGATCCATCTTGCTAGGAAACGCAGCCACTATTACAAAGAACACACAACACAACATAAGCGCTTGCGTTCTGTGTTCTTTGTAATAGTGGCAGCGTTTCCTAGCAAGGTGAAGCATTTTATCTGTTGTTTGTCCGCGTCTTTTGATTATGGAACGTAATCTCTAGTACCACCATATTCGTACAGCTACGCGTAATGCGTGTACGTACGTTGTACTTACCCGCCGTGGCGATCTGGTGGTCACGGTGCTCGACTACTGACCCGGGGGTCGTGGGATCGAATCCCGGCTGCATTTTAATGGAAGCGAAATGCTACAGGCCTGTTTACTTAGATTTAGGCGTGCTTTGAAAACACCACGGGTCACAATTACCGGAGCCCTTCACTACGACGTTCCTGATAATCACATCGTGGTGTTTGGACGGGAACCCCCAGAAATTTTATTACTATGTACGTATGAATGCGTTTTGCTTGGGCAGGAGCTTGCACGTGTGGCGCTCCTGTGCTTATGACATTTTTTTTTCTACCGATACATTACGGGAACGTTCGGCAGTATTCAGTTGAAGGTAACAGTTCGGCAGTGTGTAGGGTAACAAATTAGTTCTTGGACAACATTCTGAAGCTTAGTTTTATGGGCCGGTTTTCTGTCTTTGTTTTCAGACAATGTCGAGTTCGGATTTCCTGTCCTCTACCTTCAGATAAATTACCTGCGGCGCCAAGGTAAAACGATTTGCATTCGTTATCATTCGTGCACAAGCACTTTTCTTCTTTTCCTAGATGTTGTTCAGTTGCGCTCAATTCGGTATCAATCTAATCACTCGCTTGTGAACGGTTGGGTAATAGGGCTGTGTTTTGGTTGTTTTAGTATCATACTACGTCTGCTCATTGTTCTGAAACAAAAGTTACGTAGTTCATACAAAAAGAGCTTTTATTCGTCTTAGTTAAGTTGCCTTAAGAACGCAAAAGAACTCGCATATACAGTGCGTGATGCGCACGCGCTCACAGACCCTCCCTAAGTTTGTATTTTTTATTTTTTTTGTCTGCGTTTTTAACGCTCGACCGTGGTTTTAGTTTTGTTATGAACCAACTAACCGGAAAGTTTTCTAGACTGCCTTACAACTATAGTTACGCTGAAGGTGTATATGACCTCATTCCGGAATGGGCGAGCACGTCTATAGCTCTGTTGAAGCATTTTCTGCCTATGCACCCCCACTATGCATAGTGAAAAATAAAATTTTAGTCATGCATTAATCTATGAGCAATTCTGAACGTGTAATTGGAAATGTTGACAGTGGCCTCGCGCTGCTACACATGATACTGATTGATTGATTGATTGATATGTGAATTTAACGTCCCAAAACCACCATATGATTATGATAGACGCCGTAGTGGTGGGCTCCGGAAATCTCGATCACCTGGGGTTCTGTAACGTGCACCCAAATCTGAGCACACGGGCCTACAACATTTTCACCTCCATCGGGAATGCAGCCGCCGCAGTAGGGATTCGAACCCGCGACCAGTGGGTCAGCAGCCGAGTACCTTAGCTACTAGACCACCGCCGCGGGGCGCGCTGCTACACAGGCAATTAAATCGAAGGTGTTAGTCTTCCTACATCAGGTTGTGGCAAACACAGCATATGCATAGCTTGCCTGCATATAGCATTCAGTGAACGTAGCCGCATGTGCAAGTCCTTCACGTTTCCCTGCGTGCGTGCTGAGTTATAGTCAGTATACAGCTATAGTCAGTGATGCAAGTACGTAGGCCTTGAAGCAGCCGCCGACTAAAGTGACTGTGAACGTTACGCTTTAACTGGGGTTATGCTTTGAGCAAGGAGTACCTGGAACAAGGAGTACCTGGTACTTTCTCGCAACAGCTGCATGAACTATATATTCGAGTCTATTTGATGTCCCGGTTTTGAGTTTTGTTGTGAGTCAGGGCTGCGAACCGTAGGGTAATTACCCTACCTGCGGTATTTTCGGAATTTTACGGCCAGCATATAGCTGGTATAGGGCGGAAATACGATTTCCTTTCGTATAGTGATATGCATCTTCTTCTCGTCATCAATCGGCGAAAAATGTGGACGATCCACTTGACAAATACGAGCGTGACATTGCTAGAAAGATGTGAAAACTAAATATTTCTGTGAATAAAATTGGAAGTGTTTGCATGTTCCCAACAGCGGGGCAAGACGAAAGATATGCCATGCATTTCCTTATTGAGCCAGCATTGCCCTATATTTTCTCGGGGATAGTCTTTTCATCTTCGTCGTGGCCCGTTCATTCGTTTCGTAGAGAGGATTTTAAGTTTTGCGACGGCCGTCGGCAGTTATCTTTCAGACAAAAGCCATAAATGCCTCATCATCAAACACCAAAAGTAACCGTTGGCCTCAACGGGTGTGGTATACAAAAAAACATCATGATGTAACAACGTTACCTCATTACTCCCGCCTCGGTGGTATTGCGGTCATGGTACTCCCCTTCTGAACCGCAAGTCGCGGGATCGCGAATCCCGGCTGCGGCTGCTGCATTTTCGATGGAGGCGAAAATGCTCGAGGTTCGTGTGCTTAGATTTAGGTGGACGTTAAAGAACCTCAAGTGGTCGAAATTTTCGGAGCCCTCCTATACGGCGTCTCTCATAAGTATACCGTGGTTTTCGAACGTAATACCCCAGATAACGAGATATTATTGTTACTGCTGTCACCTCATGATGTCATAATAAAGTCATAGTGATGCCATAATGCGAAGTTCAATGACGACGTCATCTCATTGCATTGTCACTTCTCAGCTGCTCACCCGCAGGTCGCGGGATCAAATCCCGGCTGCGGCGGCTGCATTTCCGATGGAGGCGGAAATGTTGTAGACCCGTGTGCTCAGATTTGGGTGCGCGTTAAAGAACCCCAGGCGGTCAAAATTTTCGGATCCCTTCAATACGGCGTCTCTCGTAGTCATATGCTGGTTTTGGGACGTTAAACCCCACATATCAACCAATCAATCAATCAAGCAATCAACCAACGTGCTGCTATGCGTGGTCTTTGTTATATATCGGCTGTGTTTGTAGAATCTCTCGAGAAGTTTAGTTCTCCTACAGCCTTCCCCTAACTGTTGCACTGCAATATGTCTTCCTCAACTTGAATATGCATCTGTGATTTGCAATGACAATGCTAAACCTAGAAGTGATGTCATTTATCGAGTCCAGAAAAAATGCATATGCATTTACAACCATCCTTTCGCTAGAAATGCTTCTGGATTTTGTTGCAACACTGCCAGATTATTGTCGTTGTCATCGCTTCACTACCGTTGAAATTGCGCTGACCTATTATTTCTTTACAAACAAGTTCCGATGGTATGATATCCTGCCGTTTATTCTCAGTTATGTAAATTTTCGGATTCCAAACACCCCACCGCGGTGGTCTAGTGGCTAAAATACTCGGCTGCTGACTGACCCGCAGGTCGCGGGATTGAATCCCGGTTGGGGCGGTTGCATTTTTGATGGAGGTGAAAAGCTGTGTAGGCCTGTGTGTTCAGATTTGGGTGCACGTTAAAAAGCCCCAGCAAGTCGAAATTTCCGGAGCTCTCCAATACAGCGTATCACACTATCATATGGTGGTTTTACAAAGTTAAACGCTACATATAAATCAATTTTCGGGTTCCGCGTAAGTGAACCAGAGAGAATCAACCATTTCCCGTACCTGCCAACTTATTTCTACACTCTATTGTTCACAGAATACAAAGTCTGTATAATGTTAACTTTCATCATTTTGATGTTTTTTCACAGTCCACTGTCATTATTTTTCATCTCAGCTCTGCACTGTCTTAACATAGTTTTTCACAATGCACAGATTCTTTCCCTTTCTGTCGTTCAGGAAGGTTTCTACATACATGAAGAAACCTCCCTGAAAATTAAAGGGGAATACACAACAATAGTTGTGTGTTGTTCTCTTTATTTCTCACTTCCTTTCCATGATTCCTGTCTTTTTATTCTCCCCATTTTGCGCTGATTTTTTTTACGTGTGTTTTCACTCTGATATTTATGATGAGGGTCTCTATTGTATTAGTTGTATTGTTTTATTTTTTCTGTGCCTGCACTAAGACCTTATGGTTGTTCCAGGACATTTAAAATAAATTATTATTATTATTATTATTATTATTATTATTATTATTATTATTATTATTATTATTATTATTATTATTATTATTAACATTATTATTATTAATTATTATTATTGTTAATATTATTATTATTATTATTATTATTATTATTATTATTATTATTATTATTATTATTATTATTATTATTATTATTATTATTATTATTATTATTATTATTATTATTATTATTATTATCTGTTGTTGGGGTAGTAGTAGTAGTAGTTTGTAGTATATAGTATTACATTACGGCCAAATCTTGTCCAGCTGAACTAACGTTTTATTCCTATAAAAAAGTCCTTATAAACGCAGAGTCCAACTTTGTGTGCCTTATTTCATACTACAGTCTGCAGGTAGACGCCTGGCAATATGCAGACGTTGGACGAAGGCATGTCGTGCAGTGAATTGTTGTCTGTACTGTATTAATCGTCACTGCGTCATTTTTAGGCGTAGGGTAAAACGCACAGGGTAACTTTGACCAGGATGGGTATTGAGACGTCCTCGCCACGCCCCCGATCGCCAAAGAGAGGGAAGACTACTCAACCCCTTTTCTATTCTGTTCCCTCTTGGCTGTGTGTCTCAATCACTTTCCACACACAGGGATTCGTGCTGAGGCCGGGAAGTAAGAGACGCTATGATCTTTTCTTAATTACCGATGCATTTCATTTATTACTAATTGCAAACGGCGTACACACATGCTACCCGCGTACAACAGTTCTGCTGCACAAAATTATAACACACCAGTAAAATACTCGCGACGTGCAACACAGGATACATAAGCAAAGTAACTGCGACAATACAAGCGTGCGTCAATACAAAGTAAACACACGACGACACAAGTGATGAAGTTAATAATTAATAAACCACGCGATGTCTCAATGCGCCGCCTCCCTTCCCGAAATACTCGTCTAAGTAAGGGAGATGAAGTTCGTCTCACGAAAGGTCATATTGTCGGGACCTCGGAGCTGGCTTTTCGAGTCTGGGCCCAGGGTTTCCTGGGGTCTCTGCCCAATTCATCAAGGTCCTCATCGTCTTCGTCAGCGTCGCCTTCTTCGTCTTTCTTAGTCATTTTTATCTTATTCCTCTCTCAATGTGCCCCAGTCGCTCGCCTCCTCGTCTCCCATCCCAGTTTCCCTTCCTCATCATACGGTCACTGATCGTCTCATTGACTCTCATCTCTATCTCTTCGCACCGTAATATCTTCCTTTTCCATTCCGTCGTTCTGCCATATTGATCTTGTTGCACCATTGTCTTCGACCGTGGTTACGCGGTCCCTTTTCTTAGGACCCGACTCCGCCCCTCCGTGGCACCTAACCAATCGCCACTGTTGATGCGGCATATTTTCTTGTCGGTCAGAGTGTGTCAGTTTCGATGGCCGCTCTCACAGCCTACGCCAGTGGAAAGCCCTCTCCCAAGCAAAGCAGAGCAAGTAACAATGTACAAACTCAAACTTTAGAGAGAGAGAGAGAGAGAGATGGGCGAGCTGTCCGATGACACGTGAATTACGGGCGACCAGGAGTCCCAATGTTCCGACAAAGCGCGCCGTCTCAAATGGCCAACGCCCGGAATTTGCAGTGCTGTGCCGAAGTGTTTTCGGCCGCCCCAATTGCCCCGGTTAGCGGTGCCCGACGAGCCGATGTTCAGATCGGGTTTCGACGCCTCCATGCAACCCGGTCTCTCCCGAAAAATTCTCCGCAGCCGCCGCTTCTTCGTCCTTGAACGCCGCAGGTGGCCATCCACGCAGAACGCAGTAATGAGCCCTGGAGCCGCGGAGGCTGACGGAATGTCAGGCCGAGTCCGGCACAGGCGCTACAGCAGGGTCGCATGTACAGAACCAACAAGAGGGGCTCTGCTGCCCCCATGCCATAAATCTGAAGGTCGTGCACGGAGCATCGCCACCGTATAGTGTCCGTAGACAACAAGGCGCCACCCGGTCCTGGTGTTTGCGTGGTAGGCCCGCGAGAACCGTCGACAGAATCCTTTCAGGAACTCCACTCCGAAATGCGCATTCGTTACCCCGAAAGTTTCTTTTTTTTTTCCCATTGCGTGGGTTTAAGAAATGAACGTAAACATCTTGAAAGGCCCGGGGTTTGGTCCGCGTTTGCGGGGACGTCACACTATTTTTCAAAAAATTGGTTGGCAACATTCGTTGTGACCATATAAACAAATGCAGTAACTGTAAACGAATCGTCCGGGGGGGGGGGGGGGGGCTGACATTTACTTGTCTGTTTCAGTAGCCCTCCACTACGGCGTCTCTCATAATCACGTCGTTGTTTGGGGACGTAAAACCCCAGGTATTATCATTACTTTTACTTTTCCTGTCGCTCAGCGCAGTGCATGCAAATCCGGTCAAGTGAATGGATTGGTTCAGTTTGGTGGCCGTACAGTACCGTCTCGTGCTGTGTATACTGCCTGGCTGACGGAGGAGGTGCTCTGAAATAACATGCCAAGTGTTGAGACAGTTTGATCTTGCTGAACTCGACGGCTGAGGTCGATTGAATATCAGTTTAAAAAAAAAACTTGCGTCGTGTCTCGAGCCGTATATTGTTCAACATTTAAAAAGCGTTAATCGAAGATAACTGATCATAATGCGTGTTCCGCACAATCATGTGTAACTGAAAGTGCATGATGTGTACGCGCTCGATGTAGCCGGTCTTTAATCGTGAAATTGCTGCAGATTTAGGTTTTGCAACCAAGATTGTTCATGTCGCAAACAACGCTGGAACTGGATTCAATTGTACGTATGAGCAAGTGAGAGTCATTTTCAGCATGTTCACGCTTCAACTTACGTGTATAATAGAAGTAGACCGTTTGCGGCTTCGCCGTATATATCCGCAGCAATAGCATTTCTCAATTATAAATACTTTAAGGCTGCGCCATTGAACGGATAGTAAGGAAAACCAAGCCAGTTGGAATAAATGCATGGTGTAATGACGCAAAAAACAGGACACAGTTTAAGAGTCGTGTCGTCTGTCTATAGCCAGTGTCTGCCTTTTTTTTTTCGCTATACCATCATGCAAAGCTTCTGGCATCCGCTGGTCCGGTGAACAAACGCATACACTGATGCAAAGCTCGAGACAAGCTCGTACGTAACCTTCATGAAAAAACTGGGCTGCCAGCGTTTTGAACTGTCCGAAATAGACCGAGTTGTCCGAACGGTATAGTTGAAAAAGTTAGCGTCGACCTCGGTCGCTCGAAATGGCGGTTCGTCCGTTGAGCGAGGCCATAATAAAACTTTTTCAAGTGTAATCAATATTGAGAACTGCAAAAAAATGTATAAGGTATACGAGCTTTGCCAATGGTGTACAATTAGAGCCCCTAGGTTTGTTCTTTTCATACGGTGCATGCTGGCTTTGTTATCGTAGCGGTGCCTTCCGCTACAAGGTAGTGTCGTGCAGATTGTTTCCCAGACTATAGATAGCCGTCGGGCAATCGCATTTCTTTAGTTCACTATCGTAGCGTGATCGATGACCGCATCCATGGCGCCCATCATGAACGCCAGGCGGTGTTTCTGGACCTATACCGGCCCGATGCTGTACAGTTCATATGCGATGTAAGCATGCTGCTGTGCACGTGCACGACGTCTGTGCGTAAGCAGTTATCTGCTATATTTAAGTATATGGTCACTTTTGTCGAAATACGGTGTTTCTAACTGAATTCTGTGTGGCTTTGTTGCAGTAAGCATAGCCCGTTTGCGATATATATCAAAGCGGTAACTAAGAAGGGGCGTTAGATAAGGCCAGAAAAGGCCGGAAAGGCTCGATTCGGAAGACAGATATTGACGTGGCGCTGAAGGATGTTTCTGCTCTATGCCGGACGTGACGTCGTGGATTCTGGTGCCGTTCCTTTGTGTCTATATAGTTTAATTTTTCATTGGTAGGGATGCTGCGTTATAAGAGCATTAACTATTTGTCATGTCACTCGCCGTAGTTGCACAGTGACAAACGTGTTGCGTTATTTAACTATAGGTGGCGCTGGTTCGGTTCCCGTGGTCGTTGCAGCCGCATGTCAGTGGGGGCGAAGTGCACAAAAAGCACCAGCTACTTATATTTTCGGTGCACATCAAAGAACCTTACTTATCCTGTAGTCCACCACTGTGCGTGCCTTACGATCACATTCGTGTGTTTCGCAGACAGCCGATTTTTTGCACAATGACCGATAGTAGATTTGGAAAAGTATTTCAGGCAATCTGAACTGACCAACCTATAACTGTTCCGTGCCCGTAATAAGTTGTGTCCACTTCCGTGTCAACATTGCTGCGCCGACCGATCTTGGGGCAAAAATAAAGTGCGGCACTGAACAACACCGCGTATACCATCAAAAGCACTGTCGTCTCGATGTGTTGATACTGACCCATTCTTTAAAAAGTATGCTACGAGGTTTTCAGCGCCAACATAGAGAATTTCGAGAAAAATGAACTTTCGACGATACAGCGCAACAGGGTCATTGCGGATCTGTATAGTCGCCCCCGTTTTGCTCCCTACTATTTTCTTGACCATCTAGAAGCACCGATCCTATATGTGAGAATTATTCAAAGCGTTCAGTATATGCATGAAGGAAGAATTGCATGACATTGCAATCGTGAAAAGGGGCGCAGAAATTTGTCCTATGTACTGTTGTATGTGCACACTGGCCCCGCCGCAGTGGTCTATGGCTAAGGTACTCGGCTGCTGACCCGCAGGTCGTGGGATCGAATCCCGGCTGCGGCGGCTGCATTTCCGGTTGAGGCGGAAATGTTGTAGGCCCGTGTGCTCGAATTTGGGTGCACGTTAAGGAACCCCAGGTGGTTGAAATTTCCGGAGCCCTACACTACGGCGTCTCTCATAATCACATCGTGGTTTTCGGACGTTAAACCCCACATATCAGAAAAGCTTGTGGGGGGGGGGGGGGGGGGGGGCTAGTTAGAACATGCTGCAGGAAAATGCTGCGCTGCAAAGTTGCGGACGCAAAACTGGACTGGCACAGCGAAAGCGCATCTAGCAGATGCACTTTCCGTGTGCCTGTCCAGTTTTTCGTGCTCAACTTTGCAGCGCAGCCTTTACCCACATATCAATCTATTTGCACACAGTGTATAAGTTCATCTGAAGTTCTGCGCGTTGGAGATGTTTCGTCATTGTCGAATACACAGTGTAATTCTTCTTGCTCGGTCCACTCTCGGCCTCCTTTCTTCCCTAAAGAAAGGCGAAAACACCGGGTATGGAGAACAGTGCGCTCAGCGGAGAATTCGGGGTCCCAATAGAGCGCGGCACCTGGGGCTCCTGTGGAACTTGGAAGTCATGGTCCGTACGTTCACCATATCTTTTGTAGCCGGTCGTTTCCTAACGTGCACTTTAACGGTTTTCGCAATAAGAGCGCGCGCTTACCAGCTCTGCAACGACGAGATTACTTCGATAACATGTAGTACTGCTTATTTACGACCAACTTTAACCAACACGTTAACTTTTTTGCCGTCTCCCTGTGTTTGTAAGGGCGCAGCCGCGTTCTCTCGGCCTACGTCCGGCCGGCCGGGGGGAGGGGGGGGGGGGTTCTCGCTTTCCGAACCGCGTCGCACAATGTGTGCTGTCGAACTTTGTCCGGTAAAAACCAAGGCTAATCTTACCAGGCGATAAGGTGCCCCGAAGCTTTCACGTCTGCTGCAGGCAGGAGCTTTCACGTTTGAATGGCGTGATCGATTAGGCGATGCGATTCGTTCCGATGCGGTGGGCGACAGCGCGGTCACTCGTCCTTGGCGCGTGATTAGATTGCGTTGGGTTGATGCCGCTTGGAGCAATTCACCTGACGGATACGGTTGTTTGAGCACTGGGACTGCTGGTGAGAGGAGCCTGCCACATCGCTGCGAGCGTCCGGAAGCAGCGTCGAAGTCCGCCATTCTACCTGTTCTTTGCGAGAAATTCTGCGCATGCGCCAACTAGCAGCGGTGAGTCGTGTCTTCGCGGTTTATTTTGTTGCCTGGCGACCCTCTTTTGTGTCGGCTTTTCGTGGCACGTGATGTCGATTACCTTGTACAATCAATCAGTTTAACTGGTATTTTTCTCCGTGGCCTGTTTATCTGCGCCCTGTTCATGTTTAGCCGTGTTTAGCCGTACAGGAAGCCCACAAAGCGACGCCTCACTGCTATGCTAACGTTTCGACAGGAGGACTTGTTCGGTTCGTAATTTCCAGAGCCCATGGCGGTGCATGAGAAACAGCGCACCATATACGGCTTCTTTTTGGTCGTCTTGTTCGTCAATTTACCAGATCAATGCTTTACAATGACGTAAAACCTGCGTTGTGACTGTCTCGTATGATTTTCTGCTTGATTTGTGTGCACGTTCTACACTTCGTGGTTTAGCGTAAGATACAACGCTCGTGCAGTAGCATTCAAATTCACCCGAGTCACGTCGTTGCTCTTTCCTGGCATTTCTTTAAACAATGCCAATTAAAAATGATTCTGCGTGTTTTTTACATCCTTTTTTCCCCTGCTGGATGCATCGTGTACAGCCGTCGTGTTCGATTCGCAACAGATCCCGCTGACTGTCCGACGTTTCTGTCGTGTAACGGGCCTTTTCCTAGTGCGAACAGCACCCCAAGTGAACATCGCCGAAATCAAAACTGGTGGCTCTTGGTACTCTGAAATTGTCCGCCGCATGCCGGTGGCCAATCTCGGAGGCCTGCGTTCGCGCCTCTCTTTGGGGCAAACATTTGCATGTTTGAGGCACCACACGTGTCGTCACGTTTAGGCCACCATAAATCATGAAGCGTGCCTGCCCAAGGCCGGCGTGCATGCACAGACCATATACCCGGAAAAGGCCCATTTATCGCGCTTCCAGTATGGCGCCCGCAATTGGGAATATTCGGGGCTACTTTCGAGTATCCTATATCTGCTCGAAGAACAGATACCGATGAATTGATTGATTGATTGATTAATTGATTGATTGATTGATTGATTGATAGGTGGAGTTTAATGTCCTGAAACAACCATATGATTATGAGAGATAACTGTATAGAAAACGTTGATAACCGGGGAGCGTTTCGTGCCAGTATTAAATTCATGTCCAACTCTTTTGAAAGCACCCCTTGGTAACGTTGCAATAGCACCTTTATCATATATACGGCTGAGTCGCAGGGTACAGAATCCATTCACCCTTTCAGCTCTTTTTTTTTCCTATAATTGTTCGAGCAGTTACACCCGTCTCTATCTTCTGCCAGAGGCGAGGTCTTTCGCCCAATGGGCTGCCTGCAACATGTGCATGCGCGAGCCGCTTTGAGAATCGCAACGCGGCACGTGCACGACGTGCCTCGAATACGTGGTCGCATCGTTTGTCCCCGTTCGAGCATCGTTCGCTATTCGCAGTCGCTTCTGACGTCACGAGGCACGTATATACGGGCGCCAAGCAACCCGATCCGCTTAGTGCGTATGTATAGAATGCACGTGTGAATGGGTGAGCGCAACTTTTTGCGGAAGACCTCCAGTTGTGACGACCTTGTCGCCGAGTGTATGTGTCGCAATGGCGTCCCGCGACCAAGCGCTCCTTTTCGCGTAGAGAAGTCCTTGCTTCCTCGTCGCCCCCCCCCCCCCCCCCCGTGTCCGTCGGACACGCGCCTGGCTCGTGTATCGTGCACGATTGATTTTGTAGCGTGGCGCAATACGGCACTCTTTTTGAGTGCGGCCGCCTTCGTTGCTGTGAATGGAAGAAATTGCGCGCCTCTTCAGTGCCAGTATTTCGTTCTTTTTGTATGCTTCATCAGTTCGTATCTCTCTAGTCTTCTTATCGACCAAGCAAACGAGCCTTTTCTTTTTTCGCTGACGACTAAGACTAGCGCTATATGCAGTGACAATGAGACTAATATATCCGGAACAGTCACTTAGAGCCTCAGTTTTAAGGAGTGAAGGAGCCGGAATAGGCGCTAAATAGTCGCGAACCACGACGCGCTTTATATGCTGAATGTGAATGTGTGAATGTATAAGAAGTTGACGTATAGCGCTCCGTTCACTCGTCAGTTCTGAACGGCAACAAATGTAATGTTATACAAGCCTTATGGCTTCGCAGGTCGATGACCGGCATACGGTAGCCCACATCCGCCCTTTCTTTTTATTATTTTGCTCAGTCCGCATGTTGCAGCTAAATTGTTAATACTTTTTTTTTCCTCTGGGTGAGCTGATATACTACGTTTTGGCGTGTGACTTACACATCCATAATGTAAGCAACTTCTCGGCGCAAATTCAACGAGAACAACGCCAAAAACAGGGTGGGTGCCAACTTCCAGCTCTTGGAAAACGGTGCCAGGTCTGTTTCCATGGTGTGTTTGTTTTCGTAGTTTGCGTCGAGAAGTTTCTTACATTATGAACTTAAACCGAAAATTTGCCTTATGTCTCACGCAGAGGTGGCTTTGAATGGAATCGTGGCGTGAGGCCGAAACGGTGCAAAAGTTATCACGTGATGTCTGAAGTGTGGCTGACCCGCCACGGTGGTCAATGCGCTCGGCTGCTGACCCGCAGGTCGCGGGATCGAATCCCAGCCGCGGTGGCTGCATTTCAGATGGAGTTGAAAATGCTTGAGGTCGGCCTGCTTAGACTTAGGTGCACGTTAAAAGCCCCAGGTGGTCGAAATTACCGGAGTCCTCAATTACGGCGCCTCTCATAATTATATGGTGGTTTTGGAGCGTCAAACCCCAACAACTATTGTTGTCTAGCGTGGCTCGAGGCGCGCGAGCTGTGCTTTCACTTCGTATTGGCAGAGTTGGCGTGACTTGGTCTACTTGAAAGAACGTGTAAAGCCCTAAGGGCCCAACCACATGTACGCGTTTTCAACGCGTCAGCACGTGTCTTTCCGACGAGGCGCCGTGCCCTTTCTACATAGGGAGAGAGAGAAGGCGCGCAACGTCGCGTGACAGTGCGTTTCCTTACTCTCGTGGACGCTGCGCCGTGCTCCCTTAAGGGCTGCGGAAATATGCTTCTTTTTCCTTTCTTCATCGAACCACCACCACCACCACCACTCTCATGGGGACAGCGTGTGGCGTCGCGTTAAAAAACAACGCGCTGACGTGCTGCAGCGGGTACGTATGGTCGCGCCTCAACAACATGTACGCGTTGTTACGCGTCAGTGCGTGGCCTGCGCTCACTGTTCGCGCGCTCTCTCCGTGAAGGGAAAGGGTGGGATCTACGTGTAGCTGCGTGCCTCTCCATCCATAGGGAGAGAGCATGCCGCGCGCATACGCATTGTAACGCGTACGTTTGATTGGGACTTAAAGGGTGCGCAATGGAAGACGCTTAGCCAGTGATAGTGAATTGGCTAATGGGCCACTGAGGTATTTAACGCCAGGTGAGGCTAGACAAGCATGTAGGGAGAGGGCTCGTCGGATTTTGGCCTATTCATCACCCCTGAGGCTTTCTTTCACCTTCGAGTCGTCTTAGAGATATATTGCGAGCGACACCTGGAATTTCTTAAGTCACACTTCCCCGCTTGCAATAGCGCTATAAATGGAGAATTGAGGAAAAGCACAAAGTCCGTTTGCCTAAAGTTTAATAGGAAGAGCTAATGGGAGCTAAAGTCCGTGTTTAAGGGGGGAAGTCTTCAGAGGTGATAAGTCAGAATAAAAAAGTTGAAATTGTGCATGTTTTGCAAATATTTGGCAAAGTTATAATTAATTGGAGACATGAAAGTGTGTCTTCGCACATTAAGCTTGCAGGTGATAGTGATAACGCGTGTTTATTACAGGAATAGAACCATTTTTTTAATTTCCATGTGTTATACGGCGTCATGCAATCTGCGATACATGCGTTCCTGTATGTGCCTCCGAAGTTTGTTTGGGCAGCGAGAAGAAATTATTTATTTGTTTGTTTGGTTTGATGCGAAGTCGCCTTTTTTGGATATTTCGCCAGTTTGTACTTATGTGGGATTCGGGAAACATGTGTCATAGTGCGGTAGCTGTCTCGAAGCTCGGGAAAGATTCACCATAATTCGTTCTTAGGTGCCTTGTATTTCGCTTTATACCTTGTTCCTCGCACCATCTCTATCTCTCTCTCTTTCATCATGTTGGAGCAGGGGAGTTCGCATCTCGTGGTGACTGGAGGTGCCAGGGAAGTGAATTACGGACACCTACATTTGGGAATGCTCAAAGCAGACTTTGCACGTGTTTAATTCTACCTGATTTAAGCGCGGTGTGCTCAACGTGAAGTATTTTGTCTAACTGTAGAGACCACAGCACGCTTTTGTCTCAGTTATTTTCATTTCTCTCCCACATTCCACGATGCAGAGTTGTTTGTCAACTAATGAGCCGTGCCCCCAACTTGGGCTGCGGAAATTTTTTCCTCGCCTCAACCTTTTCCTCCTCCTTGAAGACAACGGCGCGAATTCTTAAACTCAATGACGGCAACTTCCCACACATGTACGCGTGTTGCACATCATATGTTAAAACATACATATTAATTTACCATATATATATATATATATATATATATATATATATATATATATATATATATATATATATATATATATATATATATACTCGTTTGCACACTGTGAACAAGGCTCCCGGGCGGAAACTGAAACGTTCTGCTTTTATGTGCACAAAGATCGCGGTCGGTGCTCACTTTAACCCCGTAAACACAATAACCCTAACGAAATACGAGAGCTATGTGGCAGTGGTATCACGCTCTTGCGAAGCTGGGTAAAAGTGAAATGTCACGCCTTGTTGCTTCTCGTTCGTATCGCACTAGCACGGAGCAGAATCACTGTTGATAGCTTTTACCACACTCTTCCTGACTGTGCAGTCTTCAGAAGTTGGCACGCAAGAAGTGAGACCAGAACAACACATTTCAATATTGAAAACACCGCCAAGTCGCGCTTAAAAACAACGCATTCAACCGCTGATTGGTTGATTGATTGATTGATTGATTTGTGGGGTTTAACGTCCCAAAACCACTATTTGATTATGAGAGACGCCGTAGTGGAGGGCTCCGGAAATTTTGACCACCTGGGGTTCTTTAACGTGCACCCAAATCTGAATACACGGGCCTACAACATTTCCGCCTCCATCGGAAATGCAGCCGCCACAGCCGGGATTTGATCCCGCGACCTCCGGGTCAGCAGCCGAGTACCTTAGCCACTAGACCACCGTGGCGGGGCAACGCATTCAACCGCCCTCTTCCCTTCACCAGAGTGAGGTGAGATCACGTGACCCAACTCTGCGCGTCACAGCGGTTGCAGCGCCCCCTCTTCCAGTGGTGGGCCTCGCGCCCAGTACTTTGCTCTGTTATTACTAATGAGTGTCTCGTAGATAGCCACATTCCCCCAAAGTGCAACTGACGTTTACAATAACTGAAGTGCTTATTTGATTGGTCACGTTGCAATGTACTTTGCTACTGGTACCGGTAACAGTTGCTGTCAGTTGCGCCGGACCTTGTACATACCTGGAGCAATCGAATGAGATTTTTAAGTACAGAGAGCTCCGCCAAGATATTACTGCATTTTCTGCGTTTACTTAGACACTGGAAGCTATAGTGCATGCATGCCCTAAAATGATTATTCTCTTGTTGGGGTCAAGTATCTCAGCTATCCATTTAGTAATCTGTTAACTGTCGACCAAAAGTTTGTAGAGCCTACAAGAAGTAAAGGAAAGGATGCTATTTGTTTGTTTGTTTATGCCACTTTTGCCACAAGTTATTGTTTAACACGTCTCACTGCGATGGAAGCGCACTGCCTAAACTCTCGTGTATACCTTCTGATTGAGCGAAATGAAAAACCTTCCACTTCGTCTTTCGCACTAAATTTGTTGCTTTTAAAAAGACGAAACAAAGGGGTTGGATCAAGGGCTCGTTTATTTGTTAGGCAGAACCTGATGAAAACCATCAGACAATTCATCCAAAGAAGGCATACTGTTGCGACCGGGGTTTCCAGACACCGGAGGTCCGGGATGAAGTTGTCGGGGCAGGAGGAAGAGAGACTTGAAGAGGGTTTATTTACAATATATACATTGCGAACTCCCTACACGGTGAGCCCTCAAACGTGGCAGGCCTCTACATGACTCCTAACATAGCGCTCCATGGTGCTTGGTTCTACATGGTTCTGCTCGGTTCTGCTCTGTTCTGCCTGGTTCTCTTCTCGAAAAAAAGCACACCGAATGAGCCGTGGGGGCTCATTATAAAGGGTCTGTCCTCCCCAGATCCCTAGATCGGGGACCGCGTACAGAGGGCACCGTCCAACCACGGATCACACATTACCCGCGAGGGTGACGAGCACGCACGGTCCACGTGAACGTTCAAAATTGAAGCGTGGTCACTGCACGGCCATGTGGCACGAACGTGGCTCCTCCTCGTCAAGGGGTGTCGCTGGGCGAGGGGTCTGAAGTTGATGACTGCATCCATCGAAGGGCCGCCGTAAACAAGCTTCAAATGGTCGCCGAACGACTCGTTCAATTAGCGGGACGATTTCCGGCCGCCGCCGCCGCCGTCATCTTCCAAAGAAGAAGCTGCACTTGTGGTCTCCCGAACTGCTCACGGTGTCGTGGCGGCAAGACGCCGCACCCTCCGGCCAGGGGGGAACAATACATGGCGGACACAGGCCGCCAACCCGTTTGGCGACTAAAAGGGAACATCAAAAGGAACGCCGATCCATTGTCAGACCTGGCGCCGGTCCTAACAGTAGGCAGCCGGTCGTTCGGTTACTTGTTTGGAGATTAAAGGAGCGCCGCTCCCTCGTCAGCTCGGGCGCCGGTCACAACAGCTCGTCCGCCGGCGGGAGAAGCGACCTGAGGGTGACCAGCTGCACAGGTTGCCCGAAGTGTCGCTGTGTAGTGCTGGCTTCCAGGCCACTGCTGATGACGCTCAGCCAAGGACTCTTTCCCTCTCGTTCCTTGTGGCTCCCCTCTGGGAAAAGCATTCATACACACCACCACAGGCACGGGAGAGCACCCTGCCCGCACTGAGACACGTCGAGTCCGACAAATTATCCAAAAGCAACCTTACTTAAGCAGTATTACCAAACACAAAGCAGCAATCGGGACGTTTCTCTGAGGTTTCACCAAAACTCCTAATCCCGATCCGATAATAATCTTCCCATCAAACTGCTTTCAAGAAAACTAACTGTCAAGTGATGCGCTCACCGTGGCATACCCGAGTGCTTGCGTGAGTAATCCGCCGTAACCCACCAGGTATCATACTCATAAAATAAAGCATTTTACTTCACGCTATCTTTTAGTTCCCGAAATTTAGTGCCGCCAAAGCCAGTCGTCAATTCCTTTTGAGAAGACGAAAGCATAACTGCCGTGCTGTACCTGCATCAGGAACATCTTTATTATACATCCGCAAACGCACATCACAGTGCTATAGTGCTCCTGCATGGATGAACCACTCATTAACTCTCGTGAGGTTACCACTCTACACTCAAGCTCATGAACTAAAACGTACACGTAAACCCACGAATACCTTTCCTTACTTCAACACCGGAGACATGCGAACAAAACAAAAAATAACAACAAAAAAACTTTCGCATGAATCCTGAAAAATCTCGCAAGCAATAACTTTGCGTCTCTACGCTCAGTCCTAATTAGTTCATAACGTTGCTCCTGCTCATTTACACGTATCTACCATGACGCAGGCTCCTATGCGTGTCGTTTATGCAATCGCACAACGCTTACCTTAGCTAAACGTACAACGCCCAAGAAATGAACAAAACCAAAAAATGTGTTACCTAAACACTATTTGGTAGACGAGATTCTTAAAAAACACATTAAAATCCAAAACAACTTAAACAGTCAAAAGCAAATTTCAAAACAAAATAAATCCACTAATGACCATCGTCAAAAGCTCACGGATGTCTACTCCTTTTTGGGACTAACGCGCGGTGTCGCGTCCTGTGGGTCTTTTTAGGCGAACGGGAAATGGAACAATGGCAAAACCCATTCGCTTCGCCTCCGACCCCCGCAAAGCTCTGCGCTGACAACCTGCGTTCTTACTCTCGCTGAGTACCTCGCACTCCCGCAGTCCATCAAACATGCCGTCGATAGAGCGACGAAAGGGTCTGCCTTTCTACCCAACGTGCTTTTTTTTTTTTTTTTTCGTTTTGTCCGGCGGCTCGGACGCATACAAACCAACTCCGGTGCCGATGACAAACGCCTAATTCTGTACGCTCTAATGCGTGTCACTATCCTTCCAATAGATCTATACAACGCATATAGGCTACCAAAATGATAGAGCGCTAACGAAAACAAAGTACAAACGAGTTATTTACAAAATCACAAAAACAAACAAAATGTTCCTTTCAACAGTCCCGAGTCGACGTTTTCCGAGAGGCTAACAGCTGTTCGCAACAACTCTGAGTCGAACTCGCGGTGGTCGCGCCCGGAACGATTTTCTCGAGAAGCGGGGTCTACAACACGCGTCAATCGCCCTGCTACCGAACCCCGCGACGTTCCTCGAAGCCGACTTGCTGTCGCTTCCTGCCCCTCGAAAACCACCGACTCTTTTGCCCCGCACCCCGTCCAATGCACCGCGAGAACAACGGAAGGGTCTCTTGCCCCTCGACCACTTACGCACACAATGCGCTTCTCTTTTCTTTGTTCTCTGGCCGCTTGGACGCTTGCGATACGGCAACTTTCTTGAAATTTCGCTCCGCCATTTGAATACATTCCTCAAACGCGTCGCGATTTTTGCCTGCCTGTTTTTACGGCGCTTTCTCCGTTTTGCACGTCTCTTGGTGCCGTCTACGGAGCCTTTCGCCCATCTCTGATGCTCACCAGCACCCACATGCTCATCTGATTTTTCGCGCGGACTGTCTGGATAATTGCCTAGCAATCTATCCTTCAAACACTGCCGCGTACGATGCGCTTTTCTTTTCCGGCGGTTCGGACGCATACGATACAGACCCGTCAGAGATGACAACGGCACTTTTCTCGCGATTTTACCACGCCGTTTGAAACCCTTACTCAAACGCGTTGTGCTCATCTCGAGCTTTGCCTTTTTGTTGCCCTTCGGACGCTTTCTCCCCTGTGCACGCTTCTTTGTGCGGACCTGGGAGCCTTTCGTCCTACTCTGACGTTCTTCATCACCGATATGCTCCTCCGCCATCTCGCGCGCCCAGTCCTGATGATTGCCTATCAGTTCATCGTTAGACCGCGGCCGCGTAGATTGCGCACTTCTGTTCCTTACTCTCCGGCCGCTCAGACGCATGCGATTTAAGCCAGTCAGAGAAGACAACGGGCCTTTTCTCGCAAATCCGCCACGCCGTTTGAAGGTCCTCGTCAAACGCGCCGCGCTGATCGCGAGCCTTGCCGCGCTTCTGTTTTTCGGACGCTTTCTCCGTTTGGCACATTCCTTGGTGCCAAACCTGGAGCCTTTCGTCCGCCTCTGACGCTCATCAACATGGTCTACAGGGCTGCAAGGTTCGATGGAACACTCTGTTAATCTTAACTTCGTTTCCACCACCACGGAACCCTCACACCCTGCTGTGACCGCGAGCTCTTTTCCCTCAGAATGGGTTAAAACCTGTTCCATTCCCTTACAGGCACTAGCCTTCTCTTTGGCCTCAAACGGCACCGCCGCTATATCTACAGATATCAGACCCGCAGCACTCTCTTCGGCCCTAAACGGCACCGCTGCTGAAACGCACCGTTCGTGCGGTACATCTGCAAATTTCTGACCTGTAGCCCTCTCTTCGGCCTTAATCGGCACCGCCGCTACGTCGCACCGTTCGTGCACTTCATCTACAGATGTCTGACCTGTAGCCTTCGCTTCGGTCTCAAATGGCACCGCCGCTACATCGCACCGTTCGTGCGCTACATCTATGGATTGACCACTCTGCTGCAATGCCACCAATTCACAATTAAGCCTTTCTATCTCTTCATCTAATTCCTGCATCCTTTTTATATGTTCTTCATGCCTGCGCTCAGCTTCCAATTCCTCCTGGCGCCATCTTTCCTTTCTTTGCGCCCTTTGTACTTCCTCCTCCTGGTCCAATAAGTACATATTCCCGAAGTGCTCGATTTCCTCATTGTCACTATTGCTTTCGAGAATCACTTCGCGGAGTTTAGAAGCAGGCATATCATCATTAAAATCTAGCTCCAGATCCCAACACAGGTTCAGCAGGTCCTCTCTTGTCAATCTCGTAAGATCCATGGCGACTACTTTGCTTTGGCTCAGCTGTGACAAAACACAAACCCACCAGCGTTTCAATTCTGGGTCTAGAGAAATTGAAGCCTGGCAAATCTCACAGCGGAGACCACAAGCTTAAGCACCCAAGTAGCACTACGTGGCCAACATCCCTCTCTACTTTTTCTTGTTAATTTTTCACTCCTGCTTTTTACAACATCCTAAAATTTAACCCGCAACGTACCCTTAGAAATTTTGAAACATTACCACTTGTTCCTATTGAATCATCTAAGCTTTCCTGCTTTAGCGTACTTGCTCAGATAATCATCCAGTGCTGCCTTGTGCTGAGATAACAACCACAGTGGCCAGGCAGTTGTTGGTTATATCTATCTTTTAACGAATCTAGGCTAAAAGACTCGATATATCTCAAGCACAAAGCCAGGCACTCACCCCATTACGTGCGGTGGTGGTACGCTGCTTCGATCCCACCGCTGCCACCAGTTGTTGCGACCGGGGTTTCCAGACACCGGAGGTCCGGGATGAAGTTGTCGGGGCAGGAGGAAGAGAGACTTGAAGAGGGTTTATTTACAATATATACATTGCGAACTCCCTACACGGTGAGCCCTCAAACGTGGCAGGCCTCTACATGACTCCTAACATAGCGCTCCATGGTGCTTGGTTCTACATGGTTCTGCTCGGTTCTGCTCTGTTCTGCCTGGTTCTCTTCTCGAAAAAAAGCACACCGAATGAGCCGTGGGGGCTCATTATAAAGGGTCTGTCCTCCCCAGATCCCTAGATCGGGGACCGCGTACAGAGGGCACCGTCCAACCACGGATCACACATTACCCGCGAGGGTGACGAGCACGCACGGTCCACGTGAACGTTCAAAATTGAAGCGTGGTCACTGCACGGCCATGTGGCACGAACGTGGCTCCTCCTCGTCAAGGGGTGTCGCTGGGCGAGGGGTCTGAAGTTGATGACTGCATCCATCGAAGGGCCGCCGTAAACAAGCTTCAAATGGTCGCCGAACGACTCGTTCAATTAGCGGGACGATTTCCGGCCGCCGCCGCCGCCGTCATCTTCCAAAGAAGAAGCTGCACTTGTGGTCTCCCGAACTGCTCACGGTGTCGTGGCGGCAAGACGCCGCACCCTCCGGCCAGGGGGGAACAATACATGGCGGACACAGGCCGCCAACCCGTTTGGCGACTAAAAGGGAACATCAAAAGGAACGCCGATCCATTGTCAGACCTGGCGCCGGTCCTAACAGTAGGCAGCCGGTCGTTCGGTTACTTGTTTGGAGATTAAAGGAGCGCCGCTCCCTCGTCAGCTCGGGCGCCGGTCACAACAATACGGAAGACATATGCCTTCCTTGGCCTCATTGTCTTTTGGTTTTAATTCAGTCAACAAGTACTCTGCACTGATGAGATTTTGCTTTGTAACTACGTTGATATACGTATATAGTCAAAGCTAAAATGGACGCTGGCCAAACACACAAAGAAGATAAGAAAACAAGAAGTTTCGGCTCCTGTGAAGGCCTTGTTTACCTCTGGTTTACAAAGGCTTGTATGAGATTTGAAACACTTTTTTTTTGTTCTTGCTTTTTCAGTTTTGCCTGTGACTAAACAGTCTTGACCAGACGAGTTTCGTTGAAGCTCTTCATAGATCCAAACAGTATGAGCGCTAGAACCAAGCAGATTTTTAAGCACGTTTTTTTTTTTTTTTGTGCGCGAAGCCATCTGTGCGTTAGCTGACATAGCAAGGGCCTTGGCCGCGGTCCCTGCAGTGTCAATGTGTTCTTTATCGCCACGGCAGTGTCAGCAACTCTCAAGTTATTTCGCGCCGCTCTTGGCAAATACTCTTTTTTGTCTTATCAGACGCTTGGGTTATCTGAACCTGATCACGACCCCTGCCAAGTCAGCGCTACATGCGAAGCAGGTATTGTTCGGCCCCGTTTTATACAACACGCATATGATTGGGAGCACGCACTGGTGGGACCGTGGAAACTTGCGAAGCAGGATTTGCAACCAGACTCATGCATAGACAGCGACCATCAGGTGGTAGAGAAAGAGAAAGAGAGAGAGGTCCATTTTTCTTTTTACCCCTTCGGCTTTTCGTCTCTCAACAACGATAAGGGGACCGTCGGTGTGCTCCCCTGTTCAGTAGCGTTGCCAAGAGGAAGTAAGCCCCCCCCCCTCCCCCACAGCCACTTACCCACGTTTTTTTTTCGTCGCTTTGCGCTGACGTGATTTATAAACAAAGCGGTGCTACTATTACAAAGCTTCCTGGGTCCTTTTACAGTGATCAGCGTCTGCACACAAAAAAACGTGTCGAGGTGTTTGTCAAGGCTTTGGCACCCAGTGAGATTTTGGGCAGGAATCTCCGCCACGAGCGTTTTAAGTTAACTCGTGGACGGGATTAATGCTGCCGCGGTGGTCATATTTGTTGCCGTCGGAACAGATCTCGTCGTAGTCCATCAGAACGATAATTTTCAATGGGCGGAAATTTGTTTTAATGGTAAAATCCAGACACAGTTCCAAGGTGTGATAGGCCACGTTCAAGCATATTATAGTGTGACTCTTCGTACGCGGGTTGATATATCTTTAAGCCAGAGAATAAAATTTCTATACAACCTTCCCATGTTTTTCTAACATCTGAACGCACATACACGCAACAGAATATTCGGCTTATCTACCGAACTTCCCATGTGTGCGAGTGCACAATATATTGATACATATCTTTACTATGTGATAACGGCCGAAGGCACTGTGAAGTGTCATGTAATGACGAAAGTGCGACACTGGCAAAACGTGCAGGCAAGTCACAACCTTAGAAAGGACTACTAATATACTCATCATGTAACTTAAGCTGATGAATAAAAATATGGTGGTCATATACACCTAAAGTAGTCTAATTAGAAATGCAATGTGGGCAGCTGTAATAAGCACAAGTTTTATTGTTCAGCAGTGTGGCAAACAGCACTAGAATAAGGAACATGAATCAGAAAAAATATATGACAAATTGAAATATATATATATATATGTTGATTCCCTTCATCTGTTCGTCCTTTTACATTAACATTACTATAGAAGGGAACACCGAGCGATTTCCGCAGCTAGCGACATGACGCACAAGAAGATATGCACAGAGTGAAAAAATCTCATGTAGAATTAAAAACAATATACATAGTAACCATAATTATTCACAAGAAATGAAATGAACTTGGTGTAAGCAACGTTTCACGCAGCAAAGAGACACATACCACGGCGGAATAGTGCTGATTATCTTCTTCAATTGACACGAAGATTGACACGCGTATAGAGCAGCGGTCGTGTGGTAGTCGCACTCGCTGTGGCCTTTGAAATTTTCGAGCGCGTTCTTCCAACGTGTGAACGGAGAGAGGACCAATCCACCAAGAACTTGATGAGTCCCCTATAGCCTGAACGTTCTTTTCCAAGAAGCCCACCTGTCTTGCAGAGAGCTCCCTCCTGATATTTGGAATGCACCTGCCAGGCAAACACTTCTAGTGAGAGGTTGAAACTTCAGATAGCGCTTACTATGTAACTGGGGGAAAGGTGTAGTTAGCGTCTGGTTTCAATGGCGTCATTAGCAAACGTCGTCTAATCTCGTCGTCCTACAAGTCCTGTCGTAATGGCCCATTAAACGCGTAAAGACCAATGCCATCAGGAATCTCTGTTTTCGTTCACGCATCATGCTCCAATCGATTTTCAGGAGGTCTTTCGGCACACGAGTCGTATTCAGGCAGTGCAATAGTAGTAGAGCTGAGAACCGTTGCTTCGGCTGCTCGGTAGCCTTTTCGCCAGTTCTCGAGTGTGCTATGGGAGAAGCCTCGCCTTTCGAGAAATAATCATCAAGCGTTACCTACGGCGTTTCGGCACGGCCATCGAGTCTCATAGAAAGGCGAGGATTGACACAGAACATGAACCATTCATCAATACGTGTAAGCAGCGTATTTCAAGGGGTTGACTTCGCAGTGCTAGGGAGCAGCGCGCGCAGAAAAGTTCGGGCAGTGACACGAGAATAGCACGACACATGCCGGCTGGTAAAGTTCCGCCTTGAACACTAGTGCTCTTTTTTCCCCTGGCGGAAATATTTGTAATATGCATTACCTCCACCTCGCTTCGGGGGCCGGTAAGGTCGGGCTCGCCCGTTATAGGTTGCATGCGAGTTTTTTCGACAGCCTGAGGACGTCGATGTTGTTCGCGTTGCTCTAAGCGCGTAAGGAAATGCCTGTGCTTGGCTCACCGAGTACAATGAGGCCACTGGCACACCGCGGACTGTCGACTGGAAGATAGTGTACCCGAAATGTTGCGCCTGTTCCATACCAGAGGCCGTTCATCGACAGCTAAGCTTACACGAATACTTCAACTTCACTGTTGGCCGATGACACCGTGACGGCGCTAATAAATAGTAGTTTATGCGGCACCTTCAGAGAGCGAAGTAACATTCAATATTCAGACACTTTCCTCTACAGTGCTTGCAATGATTGAAAGTGGAAGTCAAAAGTCAAAAGTTTCCAGCTATCGGCATAACAACAGGCAGAGCTTGTATTAACACGGCATCGACAGTATAACCCCCGCGGGCGTCTTTCTGCAATACGTTCGCTTCGAATTCTGCTTAGTTTAAAAAAAACGAAGGTTGCTGGAAAAATGGAAATATGTTAGCCATGCACAAAGCGTCTTCCAATATTAGCCAGCTGAGTCATGTCACGGAGCCAGATGCGGAGTTGATGCGAAGAAATTTTCGGTAGGCATTGGCGTGTCCAGAAAGAGGGGGGAGGGGGGGAGTTAGGCTGAAGATGTCAACCTAACTTCTCTCTTCTTCTCCGAACATGCATAAATGGTGATTGGTTGAACCTCTACCCCCCCCCCCCCCAAAGAATTAAAAAATAAATAAATTTTGTCTACGCCGTTTGTCGACAGCCATGCTACTTCCCTAAAGCTCGGCGTCCGGGATACCTTACGCCAATACACATACGCTTTCAGCTGGTGGCTTAGCCAGCGCGTGGCACACCAGGCCCCAGCCCCCCCCCCCCCCCCCCCCGAAATCGTTTTTGCGTGTTGGCATAAAGAACGAAAAATGACCATTTCAAGGGGTTGCCCCCCCCCCTTCTTTCCTGAATGTTAAAAAAACTTCTTACTACGCCCCTGTTTACAGCTCTGTTTATAGCTGTGTCTTTTTGTTATTTACATGCTTGCTTGCTTTTCATTTCGGAATCGAGTTAAGTTATTTGATTGGCAATGCAAGAGAGATGTGCGTTCACTCGTCGATGTAATCTGGTCTCTCATCGAAGCATTCGTTGTAAAATAGCCAGACGGCGCCAGACGGCGTTGTACAAATGCCACCATGGTGTGGGCCGCGAACGTCGGACGCTACCATGTCGCTGTTGAAAGCCGATATATTTGCATCCGGATCAGTCCATGTCAGTCTGTTTACGCGTGGCGGAAAGCGCCGCAGGGAGAGCGCTCTCACGTGGTGTTTCTGCGCCCTCACGTGGTGTTTCTGGACGGACGGGGCATCACGTAACGTTCCCACGGGCCGGATCAGACCTGCATGCGCGTTGAGTCTGTCGACAAGCACATCTTTGCGGTCCCGGAGAAAATTCGTCTCTCCTCGTTTTAGTTGCAGGTAAGTGCGAATGATATCTTAAGAAGCAATAATAGCCCAGAGGAATTCGACATCCTACCAGTAACGACAGGGGAACTGTAAGGAAAGCCCTAAAATGAATGCAAAAACGCTAAAAGCCGCGGGGGAGGATAACAACGGAGCTGCTGAAAGATGGCGGAAAAATTGTGTAGAAAAACTGGCCTCCTTATATACGAAGTGTCTCTTCACCGAAAGGGTACCAGAATCTTGGAAGAACGCCACCATCATTTTAATTCATAAGAAAGGAGACGTCAAGGACTTGAAAAACTACAGCCCGATCAGCTCACTGTCCGTTCTCTACGAACTATTTACAAAAATAATAGCTAATAGGATTAAGGGGACATTATAGTTCAATCAACCAAAGGACCAAGCAGGATTTCGTACAGGCTACTTACTCCACAATAGGCCATATTCATACTATTAATAAGGTAATAGAGAAATGCGTGGAATACAACCATTACCCTATATACATAGTTGTCATAGATTTCGAGAAGGCGTTTGGCTCAGTCGAGACATTAGCAGTAGTGCAGGCACTACTTAATGAGGGCATCGACGAACCCTGCATAAAGATACTGGAAGAAATCTACAGTTGTTCGACAGCCACCATATTTCTCCGTAAAGAAAGTGACAGAGTTCCAATAAAGAAGGGTCTAAGGCACGGAGCCATGATCTCTCCAGTGCTATTCAGTGCGTGTTTACAGGAAGTTTTCAGGGCTCTAGATTGGGAGGAACCAATGGTAAGAGTTAATGGGGAGTATCATTTTAATCTGTGATTTTCTGGTGATATTGCCTTGATGAGTAACTCATGGGACGAATTTCAGCTCATGATTATTGAACTGGACACAGAAAGCAGAACAGTATAGGTCCGAAAATTATTATTCACAAAACTAAAGTAATCATGTGCAACAGTCATGGCAGAAAACAGCACTTTGCTAAAGGTGGAGAGACGCTGGAAGTTTTAAAGGAAGAGGCCTACTTAGTACAGGTAGTAACCGCGTAGCCGAACCATGAGAGTGAAATAACTAGAAAAATAAGGATGAGGTGGATCACAATCGGCAAGCAATCTCAAATCATGAATCGTAATCTGCCACTAACCCTCAAGAGGAAGGTATATAAAAGTTTCATCTTGCCGGTACTTACTTACGGAGCAGAAACCTGGAGTCTTACAAAGAGGTTCAGCGGATGACGGATTGAGGTTGGCGCAGCTAGCAATAAAAGGGAAACATATTGTTGTAACCTTGAGAGGCAAGGAGAGATCAGAGTGGGTCAGGAAACAAACTGGGGTGAAGGATATCATAGTTGAAATCAAGAAGGGGAAATAAATATGGGCCGGTCATGAAGCGCGTAGGCAGGATAACCGTTTGTCATTTAGGGTAACTGACTGGATTCCCAGAGAAGGCAAGTGGGTTAGGGAGAGACAGAAAGTTAGGTGTGCAGATGAGAATAAGAAGTTCGCAGGTATAACGTTGCAAGGGAAAGCACAAGACCGGGTTGATTGGTGGATCTTGGGAGAGGCCTTTGCCCTGCAGGGGGCGTAGTCTGGATGATGATGATGCTGATGATGATGATGATGATGGTGATGATGATGATGGGTGAATGCCTGAATTAACATCAGTACATGTGGCGCATCGGCTGAGAGTACTGTGTTACGACTAACGTACGTGACAAGATTCCAGTGCGCCCATGGGACGACGTCGTATTTCGCTTGATGCACGCGTCTCTACCTTTGAAAAAACTCAAACGTGCTGTCGGAACTGAGATATTCTGTGTAGGGCAGCGGGTGTTGCGGCGTGCATGGTCCAAGATGAATGCAGTTCCCTCAATCCGGAGGCTTTTTCTGCCGATTTTGAGTGCTTTCTTTTTTTATCTGTCGAAGTACGTATGGAGTAATTACCTTGCTAATCGTGAAAACTCATCCACCTAAAAGAAAGCTGTGTTATGGACAAATTCTTACTTGCTTACTTGTATACTTTTCCAAATGTGGTGTCGGTGTCATGTCATGCCTATGTGCCTGTTATCCACAGCTTTCTCTCTCTCTCTCTCTCTCTCTCTCTCTATATATATATATATATATATATATATATATATATATATATATATATATATATATATATTACCCCCTTTATTCGCTACTTGGCGTAGCGCGAAACGGAAGTATAAATGGTCGATTAAAATTTTTAATTGAATTATTGTCAATCGATTTACCTATAATCGATTAATTGCTTCTGGTGTGATGTTTTATTCTAATAATCGACAATTTTGATTGGTTATATAGAAAGGGCATCTCGTTTTTTGAGAAGCGGTGTTTGTGTTTGATCTCGACCGATGTTCATCAGACGCTTAGAGATGACGTGCGAGCATTTTCCGCCTTCGCGAAAATTCGCACTCAGTGAACACAGAAGGCGAAACCGTCGTTTTTGGGTGATATCTCGGATTGAATGATCTGTGGCCATTGTTCGTGGACGATTCGGCGATTTTCTCCAAGCCTGCCCACTTGGCCATTTTCGGCGACCGCAGTGGTCGAAAAGACGCGCTGAGAACATGCAGAGTAGCCGAGGGTCGAGAAATCCCGCGAAAGGCAAAGCAGAGAAGGAGGAAGTGTGTATACCTTAGTTGGGACGGCACCTTTTACTCACGTGATGTCTTTCTCGAAGTGACTCACGCGAGATTGCACAGCAACATACCGTGTCCTCACACGGAACGTCGGTGTACAGGCAACCGGGGGAACTATATATATAGTCGCATAAGCTTTTGCTACCGGTTAAAAGGGACGACAATTGTGCAAGTGTATACTTCCAATATACTTCACCTCGTGGTTGCCTCAACTCGGCGCCACGCACGCATCTTCAATCGTGTGTAAAAGAAATAGTAATAATTGTAAATTATTATTATTATTATTATTACTATATTATTATTATTATTATTATTATTATTATTATTATTATTATTATTATTATTATTATTATTATTATTATTATTATTATTATTATTATTAACAGGATGTGGGACTTTATGTCCCAAAACCACAATATGATTGTGAAGGACCGTCTAAAGTGGAAGGCTCGGAAATGTCGACCATCTGGGGGTTATTTATCGTGTCCTGACGTCGCGCATAGTATGCGAGCCTCTATGATTTCGCCTCCATTCAAATGCGACCACCGCACCCGGGTTCGAACCTCGCGACCTTCGAGTCAGCAGCCGAGCTATGCAACCACTGAACCGCCATGATGGGTCTGCGAGTTAAAACTCGGAAAGTAGCCATAGACACAGCAGGCGAAGTAACTAGTTTATCAAAGGGAAGGAGAGCTGAGTTTGTATGATGATGCAGCGCGGAGCCGAAAACGAACACAAAACAAAAGCAACTAGACGATGCGCTCACACGCCTGATATGAATAGAAAGGAACAAGCTTCTCTTGAGCGTCGACGCACCGCCTTGCTGCTTTCATTCAGTGAAGCCGGAGCGATTTGATTGATACGTGGGGTTTAACGTCCCAAAACCACCTTATGATTATAAGAGACGCCGTAGTGGGGGGCTCCGGAAATTTCGACCACCTGGGGTTCTTCAACGTGCACCCAAATCTGAGCACACGGGCGTACAAAATTTCCGCCTCCGTCGGAAATGCAGCCGCCGCAACCAGGATTCGATCCCGCCACCTGCGGGTCAGCAGCCGAGTACTTTGGCCACTATAGACCATCGCGGTGGGGCGCCGGAGCGATGAAAACAACGGGACAAAGGAAACGGTCCTGCGAAGAGGACCCAGCTTTTTGAACGAATATGAATTCCCAATGGTTCATAAGAATCGCTTGTGTAATTGAAGAGAGGCTTCATTTTCAGAAATTACACGAAGGCTCTTGGGCAAGTAGCGAGATACTGATAACTTAATTACCTGAAGAAGTGGATTGGTGTCTTTGGGAACGAGGTCCTCAACATTGTAATTTTAGTCATTACCATTTTTCTTTGGAGGATGACTCTTGGCGCATTGATAAAATTGGCGGGACACAGCTAAAATCTTGAAAGTTCCCGTCACTGGCTTCGACTGCTGCTTATGCACCTCTATCACAAATCGCAGTCGTCGTTTTCAAGTCTTTTTTTTTTTTTGAGCAATGCCCACATCGTGCTCACACACCAGTTTTTTTTTTTTTTTTTGCGCGCGCGGCAGTTTATCCTAATTGAAGCATGAACCAAGTCGCCATGCTGCAAGTTTTACTGAATTACAATGAAATCAGCATAATATAACGACAACACAATATAGCAATTAAACACCACGTGCACTTTGTCTACGGTTAGCGAGCGCATGATTGAAGGAAGGGGGCGAGAGGAGGTGAATTCAGTAAGCTGTGAGCGGAGAGAAGCGGGCAAGTGCATTTCTGCGTCGTCGAGGGGGGGGGGGGGGGTGGACGCACCGCCTACCCGCGCTTGAAGCCTTGGGGAGGGTTTTGGGGGTGAACGCCGTAGGCGACGGATACCAGGGCGAGTTCATTTCTGCATCTATGTGGTAGGGCCGTAGACGGCTTTTGGCTCAACAAGATAGAAAGGTGGGCTAGTTGGTAATCCATAACTGTTCAGCGAACTGGGAGCTCGGGAGGAACACAGACACGAAGCAAAGAGGAGGCACACAGCACGAGCGCTCACTAACAACCGGTTTATTTTCATTTAAATATGCGCTCGTTAAAGTATGCGCGGATATAGGGAGGAAGAGTAGGTGCGCTCGACTTCTGCGTCACGGCATCGCTCGCCTCGCACTCACGTGCACTGGCCCAAGGGTGCTAGTAGGGGTGGAGCTGGTAGTTGACGTAATTGATTAATCGATAAGCTTTCGTCAATCAATTCAATTAGGTAAATTATGAGAAGTCGTTACGATTAATCGAGGAATCATGCACTTTTAGTCGATTAATGATTCATCGATCTTGCCATTTCTACGCGAAAAATAAGCAACGTATTGTGACAGTGGCCGACGCTGTCGCGCTTGTGGAGAGCGAAGCGCAACGAAATGCCGCCTTACTTTCATCGCCTCGGGTGCACCGTACTCGAGTGTATAGCCTGGTGTTAGCTATACCAAAGCAAGCTACATCTGTAAGGTCTGGTGGCGATATTTCGTAAGCGGGTCTCCCGCTTCAGGCGTGCACGCTGTCATAAACACAATGCAGCGGCGAAAACGTGCGATGGTGGTGACGGCCGGCCTTTCTTTGTTTGACACAGAGTTCACCGACAGAGCCAATTACTCCGAACAATGAACAGGGGAAGACACCGGTCGTTTTCATAACATTGCGCCCGTCTTTGTCATTTTCGTAAGGTTCGGGCTGTAGGTGGTGATTGATTGCATTTTGATCTCAGCAGCAGCACTATTGATAAGAACAGCTGGAACAAAAAAACTTTCAATATTATGTCGGCATTGGTAATATTTATAGGAGTTTTCGTTTTTCTTTTTTTTTCTCATCTCTACTTGAAATCTGCTGGCATGGTCGGGCGGTAGAAAGCTTCAGCTGCGCCTTTTTAGTGCGTGGCCGTGGTGCAGGAAAGTTACAGCCGTATATTTTTCTTGCTTTCGCTTAACGCGTTTGTAATTATTTCATCCTCTATATAGGGTCATTTTTCTCCTCTAGCGCAACTCAAGTACTTACGCAAGATACACAGAATTCGTCAAGCTTAATTCTGTTAAACAATGTCAAAATTTGTTCCTGGTCGGTTGTCGTGTATACTTTCAACAGCCCCGTATAGGTGGCACGAAAATGATTTAACGTGCGGGCTAATGAGGAACGCAAGGGATATGTTTTAGATGATGACACTTTCGGGCCAGCCTTGTAACTTAATTCGTTGTTTTCGTGTGTTTTTTTTTTATCTATGTCGTATATGTAAGCTTAGAAGTTTAATTGTATTTTTTGTAGGAGCTGCAGCTGAACATATATTATTGTCATTGAGACAGCACAAAAATTACCAGGCAGCACAGTCGCAGCGAGAACAAAAACAGCGTTCTTTCCAGAGCCATCTGCAGACTTTTGGGGCAACTAATAAAACTAAACATGCAATCTGCCTATACTACGCCATAAACCACCGTGTCTTTCAGGAATCAGGAAAGCACCCAATGTACCGCTGTTCGTTATTCTGAGGACACGCGAGGTACCCGCTACAGATAAGTAAAGCATTATGCACACTTTGTGATGTGGCTGATGACTGTGACGCATAATGATTGAGCCTTTTATAATGAGTTGGAAGCATTGAATGACCCACTCGTTGCGTGATTCACATTGTGTGACGCCTCTTTGTTAGTTTGCTCTTCCACGATGCTATATATATATATATATATATATATATATATATATATATATATATATATATATATATATATCTATATATATATATATATATATATATATATATATATATATATATATATAATGTCCTCTGCTCGACATGGCACCTGCATAGCGTGTTTCAGCGGAGGATTTTCAACAACCAGCGTGGCGCTGTGAATCCTCGATGGCCACGCAGAGATCCCAGTTCAAATACCATCAATTCCTAGTAATTTTTCTAATTACACGTTTGTTTTTCTCGCGATAGCGTAGCGGTTATGGACATTAGCGTTGGCGGCGTGTAAATACGGCGCCTATATCGCCCTTTGTTGTGTTTTGAAATACAGATTTTACGTCAATAATTAGGGGCTTAAACCATCATTACTGTCACCAGAGTCACGGACGAAAGCATGGAGTGGCCGCTTACCAATGGGTATAGGTAAGTGGGTGGGTGAAAGCAAGGAATAACAGTCACCAATCAGTGGTGTGTGTCGCCCAGGTTGACTCCATTGCTTGATATGAAAAGCGAGGTTGAGGGCACGGTACCTGTGGCTGACGTTGTAAAAAGTTTTTTTTATATTTTTTTTTCTTTCGCCCGAAAGCGGTTACGGATATCGGCGGCGGCGGCGGAAGACAACTACCCCACTGTCATTGCCGTTGTTAACTGAAAACACATTTTGCTGCAGAAAACACGCGAGAAAGATTGTTTTCCGTTCTGCACTCGGTGTACAGACAACCTTCTATATGTGTGAGAACGGCGTAGCGAACTTTTTTTTTTTTGCTCTGTGCACTCTGGTGAAAATGTTATATGGCGGGACGCAGTGTATACCAGCATAGCATTATGTGCAGATGAAATTATACTGGTCCAGAGCGCTCAGCCGGATGTTCCAGGTGCTGTTTTCTGCAGAAATATGTAAACACCGACAACGTAATGTTACTAAACATGGTTGTACGGCGTGCTTTAGGTCCCTTGTGCTATAATTTAAGCATGAACGCTAACGTAAGGTACAAGGCGGGGCCAACAAGTGTCGACAGCCACGTGCTCCGCTGCTGTAGACAACTCTGCGTCTACGTGGTCGTCGTGAAATTTATACAAATGCCGGTTCGAGCTGTACAAAAAAAAATATGGCAGGCTTGTGCGGAATGCGCTGCACAGTCGCAGCGAAAGCTGGAAGAGTGGCCTTCAGCCTTTTTTAAGCACTCTTTAAGTAAGTGCTGCAAGCACACCTGCAGGTACGCTATAAATGATAATTTTTGCTTAGTAGGGAAGCATTCACAATGTCATCCTTCGTCATTCTTCGGAGAAGTTTGGTACCCGCTACGCATTTGCTAGGAATTTTGTGCAATTTTTCGACGCTGTGGCTAACCACGACGAAGAATTATGCCTTCAAATCTTCGCCGATTCCCCATGCATAGTCGGTGCGCACCACAGTCAGTAGGTGAACAAGAACAATAACAAGCTTTTGTAATCAGTTCGACCATTAGACGACCCACTCTTTACGCAATTAGCATTGGTTGACGCCTGGTTGTTCCTTTGCTGTTTTGAAACGCTTTATTACACACATAACGCGATTCCTTTCCCGACAGGAAGCCTGGCTTCAGTTTAATTGGTACAGATTCTTAAGCACCAGTGTGGCTCAGTGGTAGAGTACTGGGCTGGTTCGAATACCATTGTCCCCTTCGTGGCATTATTTTCTTAGCTTTTTTTTAACTTCGTGTGATAGTGGTTACGGACACCGGCGGCGGCGGACAACTATATATGGCGCACGCGACCATTGTTGTGATCTCGTAACAGCTGTCGCTGTCAAACGCACGATTCACAATTCAGTGCAGGTACTTTCATTGAGCGAAACGTTGTGTACTCCAGAAATGTGAACATTATACTCACACCCATTGCTCGACTAACAGTGCATTCTACGGCAATGGCTAAGTTATCGATTTTTAAGGGCCATCGGCCAACGCAGTAAGTAATGAATGAGGCAGTATGCGCATGTGACCATAGGTGATCGCAATGCATGCCGGTACCGCGTGCGTTTTGCCTTCACGTCGGGGAGGTTCGCAAACAGTAAGTGGGGGAAAAAGTGTGTATATAGAAGTGAGAAGACTACGCAACAGTCTGTATGTGGTTGCGTATAGTCATAAAGGTGACAAAACGCGCGCGATGACAGTACGCTTGTGTGCAATCACCGTGGTACCTTGTGATATGTGCTACCAGAAGTTTTGTATCGGACTATTAAGATCATTTCGTATTCAAGGCTTGCCGGGGACGTGCGAATAAATGAATGTGCTGTGAGTCTGTAATGGGTCCGGCCGTCTTTGGGCGTTGGTTCGCGAATGCGAACGATTTCGCAGGACTCGCGTTGCTGACGGATTGCGCCAAGTGCCAACTGCACACGCAGCAGAAAACACGCCGTGTTTGCTCGGCACAAAGCATCCTTGAACACTCGAGAGTTGAGCACTCTCGTCGGGCAAGCGCTAATATGTCGTTTTCTCGTTCCTCGCTAACGTTGGCGGAAAACGATTACGCGCGCTTCTCCGCGGCACGCTTGTTGCACGAAAAAGTGGTTGCGCGCTTGCTCTGAGAGCACGTGGTGGAGAATCTCCGACAGTTCTCGGCCACCTTGCTTCTCGCCAGATTTCCAGCGAGACACGGCGTTATTTTTCATTCGGCATGTCTTCGCGTGCCCACTCGCACCGGCTTCGTTCAAGGTCAGCGTGGCACTTGCCCCGAGGTTGTTATCTGTCGGGAGCTGGCGTCTTTTTATATCTTACTCCTCACGCACTCTCTCTCACTATATTATCAGCGGGCCGGCGGGTGTTTCGAGCGTAGTTTTCCGCACCTCGGCTGCACGAGTGGTCTTCTTGCTGGAGCAACGATCCCGCCTGCCGGGTATCCAGCAGGAAAGACGCGCGTGTTTCAACACGTTACGCTCACACGCCGGTTCGCGCAGTTGTCTTCATCTAACGCGCGTGTCGCCTTGCGGAGGAGAGGGAAGGGAGCGGCCGCCGCTCTCCGACGTGCGGCGCCAATGAATGGCGAGCTTCGTGGCTGTTCGCTCGATTGGAGCTGCTGCCCGCACCGTGGAAGACCGCTTTGGATGCTCGTCGCACGTGCATCAGGGACCTCAGGTAATTAGACTGGACGGCTCGTTCACGTCGAGTGCAGTTTTCTCGTTTAAAAGGGACCGGAAAACGTCTGTTTCTATCGGTGCGTGACGCCGGTGTTGGGTAGCTTGCGAGGAGGGGAGCCATACAAAGAGATTCCCTGTTTGTAAACGGCGGTGTCAAAGTTGGCATACCATATCGGCCCCGCGCACAGTAGAGCCCAGGTGGACCTTGGTTGCGGCTGCCGCCTGCGCCGCTTGTTTCCGGGGGCGCGCAACAGTTTCGACAACGAGACTGGTCTTTGTCGGGGCCTTGGCGGAGACCAGTCAGCTTGTCAAAACGCTGGACCCTGACCGTGACGCATCTTGTTCGAAGAGCTTTTTGAGCGCCTTGTTCCTTGATGTGAACCTCTCTTTACTCCCACATGTAGAAGCGCTTTTACCGCTGTCTGTCTAGTGAGGGAATCTGCTTATTGTTTCGTGACAGCTGCGAGTCATAAGGGCAGCGTGCCTCTCTTTTTCTGATATTACTGTTACTTTTAGTTTACAGATATTGGTCGTAGACGCTCACTTTGTAAGTGGTTTTCATGTTCAGCATTTCGTTGTCTATCAGCGCAAATGCTATGAAATAGTTTGCGTATTTTAGTCTTGTCTTGTATTTTACTCGTTGTTCTCATTAACTCCTGCGCGCCTCGTCTTGTTTTTCTGCGTGGTTTATTGGGATGTACCTTTCTCCCGTAATGTGATAGACATTTAGATGCTACTATGCAGTACATCTCTGTCAGTGCCTATAATATTTGTTTATGTTTGGTCATTCTTTTCTCTGTAGTCCTCTTGCAAGTTGTTTGAAAGCGCTGTAGGCAGTTTTGCGTTGGAGCTTGTGTACACGCTCCTAACACCACGAAATCAGACTGACTCATGAGTCGTCTCATTCAAACGCGCGACTCTCTCGTGAGTCTGAGTGAACCTAAAGTGATGTGCTTTGTGCGAGTATGAACGAAAGTCCTGTTTCTTTTTGCCGCCCTGTGGTTACACCCAGCTCTGAACTATAGTTTATTCCCTATAGAGATGGTTTGCACGCTTCCTGTGAAAATGTTATGAGTATGGCACAGTTGCCGAATTCGACCGTTATTTTCGCTTATACAAAGACAACAGCTGCTGCCGATCTATATGTTATAGTAGACTTCGATAGCATGTAATCACCCTCAGAGGACCTTTTTCGCAGCCGCTTGTTTTTATTCTGCTACCAAAGGCGTTAGATACAACAAAAGGCGGGTGCGGCGTAATGCTGAAATGAACGTTGCACAAGCAAGCTTCCAAATTTTCATGGCAACAAGCATTGCCAGATATTTCTCATCACATAGTTGACTTCTCTTCGCTGGGCAAATTCGAAACTCGCGCCTCTGTTCCGCTACATTTGTATGAACAAAAGTGACTGAACTTCTTCACTAATCAACAGCCGTACTTATGTGCGTAGTGTGTGACCTGCACTTTATATAGCTTACTGCGTGAGACACTGTTTTGCACGATTTGTCGTGCATCGCTTCACCTCACTGGCCCTTAGGGACATACTGGTACACGTTGCCCTTGCCGTATAATGTAACGTTCGCTCGCAGGGCAGGAACGGAACGCGTCGTCATTTTTGCCCGACAAGCTGTAGCTGTAAGGATTGCATATAAACCGCTAAGGATACGTCGCGCGCATCAAGTAAGTTTAGGACGCAAGCTTTAATTAAATGGGCATTATAAACCGGCCGCTGTCATTCTTATACTTACTCATATGTCCGCACATTTAAATGCACGCTGTGCCTACATGCTTGCCGTACGACCGATAAGAGCCGTCAAACAGGTGCCTTCCGTACTTTCGTGCAAGTTCGCGACGCTCGTATAGCTGGCACGGCGCCAAGACTGAATGAACAGCCCGTTGGCCAACGCGCGCCGTTGCGTCAGTTATCGTTCATACTTAGCTAACTACTCCTCATGCATGCGTGCCTCTGTGTCGGTGTTCTTGGCAAGCTCGTAGGCCTTGTCTTTTTATTTGAACCCGTTTCCGTCATGCGATACGAGGAGGCTGATCTTGACTACTGTCCAAAGCGCTGTTCCTGCCTTTCTTGGTCTATAGACCTTGTGATTGATTGATATGTGTGGAGTTTAACGTCCCCAAAACCACCGTACTATATAGACCTTGTGTAAAATTGCTGCCATATGTCGGCCGTCGTGTGCATACCGCCATGTTAGAGGCTCGAGCACAGTGCAGTACACACAGTCAGTGTTTGTTTACTTATACGTATACTTACGATGTATCGACGCGAGGCGCATATTGCCTCATAATCGCATTGCCGACCTATTGCTCCGTCTCTTCATGCACACAGAGAAGAACTCGAAATGCTTAAATTAAAAAAAAGGGTAAGCCATAAACATTGCTCTTATTTTTTCAAGCTGACGTTTCCAGAATGTGCTCCGGCTATACTGCTCCCGAAAGACGTCTTTGCATTCGTCTTTTGAAGCTAATAAGACGTGGGTAATTCCATGAGATGTCGACACGGATCCGAAAGTTCATATTTTAGATTTCATTGGTCGTATGCTGGTGTTGGAGCATTTTAATTCATCGCGTTGTCTGCAAATATGTACGGATTACCTTGGAGTGTGTCACTCTATTTATTCGTCATCCGGCATTAAACATAAGCGAAGCGCACCAAAAATGCACATTTACAGGTAATTATTCCTCAAAGTGTTTAATTTGCTTTTCCTCTGTAAGTATGGTCCCGTTCAACTGACTGAGAAGCTGAGGCCCCCATTTTTTTTTTGTTAATCCTGATTTCTCATGTGTTTATCGCCTAAATGCATCCTCGAAAACCTGGAACTTCTATCCGTAACCTCGTCGCTGCAAATAAAACAATGCAGCATGCTTTTTTAATATTCTTGGTCAATGATCTGCTAGGGTCTTTTTTTTGGGGGGGGGGGGGGGGAATATAAGAAAAAATGCAGAGGGGTTTATTGAAATATTGATTTTTCAATAGGCTTGATCGTCGACGAAATTGAAAGTTCGAGGTCATTTAAAAAATATGTTTGAGGTACAGCAATGGTATTGACGTGCAGTATTGTAAACACTGTGTTTTAATAGATCACCAAGTTATAAAACACTAGCTGGTTTATCTTAGGAGAGAAGAAATCTTAAATATAGCAACTTTAAAAAAATGTCACCTGTTCATACATTTTTCAAAAACAGTTTGCTTCAGCCCACAGGCTTCAAACAATCCTGCTTCACTCATCATTACGCGTACATTTATTTTTAAAAAAAGGTCGTCTTCGTCACGTTAATATTCGTTTTTAAGTCGCCGTCAACTTTCGAGAATGACAAGAGATGGGATTAGTCCTTCTGCACTAAATAAGTTTGATAATCCCCCCCCCCCCAATATTACGCAGTTAATACAAAAAACTATGTTCACTCTCGAGCTACTGGGTGGCATGTGCACGAAATTTAAAATAAACAAACAAATCTAAAATGTCAACTCTTGGACCCGTGTCCATTTCTCCTGGAATCACCCTCGTGCAATAGCATTTGTATTCGTGTTTCCATAAATTACTGCACGCCTAATCAAGGCAGCTTTTGCAACGTTTTCGCTAGCAGCCGTTACCAAGTGAATGCGACTTGTACGCTTTACGCAGAAGCCACCTTCACGCAACGAGCTTTATCGCTGCTAATTGCACGTGTCTTCATTTCGTTCAATGTGCCAAGAGCATCTAATGCTTGAAAAAATTCCGCCATATCCACGAAGTGAATGATGATGAGTGGGCGAAGCTCCGGAGGTAAACCTGGTAAACCATGAATCCTCTGTACATTTTGGCCACTCGATTTTATTACATCGCTCCCCCTAGCGTACGTCGCCGCACTAAATCGAACGATTGCCTTCAACCATTGACACGCGCCATATGTGACATCATTCCTATTTTATAAGATCTCGCGTCTTTCATCAACTACAAGTACCGCTTTCTAGTTTATAACATCTTGCATCTTTTCATCATCAGCTACAAGTACCACAATCTAGTAAACACTACAAGAACTAAACGAGATGTGGCTACATACAGGAGACGGTACCGCCATCTAGTGAACACTGCAAGAACTAAACTAGAGGTGGCTACATACAGGGGGCGGTACCGCCATCTAGTGAACACTGCAAGAACTAAACTAGAGGTGGCTACATACAGGCTACAGGGGACGCACAGCCCACGCCCTAAGGAGCTTCGCCCCTAAAACGTGCGCAGTCGTCGCACTAAATGGCAGCTTGTCACACTCCAGAAGAGAACAACATGAAACAATGGTGCTTTAGCAGCACGTCCCTCCCTTCTCAGAATGAAACCATGACGCGCACTTGCTTCCAATTCATCGTGTGCCGTTACCGAAACGTAATAAACTAAACAACACATGCAACGAAATTCAGGCACGTTCAATTAGCCGTCATAAAGCCCGTTGTGTGAAGGCGGCTTCTGCTTAAAGCGTACAAGTCGTCTTCACTTGTTAAACGGCTGCTAGTGAAAACGTTGCAAAAACTGTCTTGCTTCGGCATGCAGCAATTTGGGGAAATAAGAGTACAGATACTATTGCACGTCTTACTTGCTTGGAAAGTAGAACGCAAACATGTGTTTCGGGAGCAGTAGCGGAGTACATGCTCGAAACGTCATCAGCTTGACAAAAAAAAAATAACAAGGGGCAAAGTTTACGGCTTACCTTTTTTCCTTAGGCATTTCGAGTTCCTCTCTGTGTGCTGCAAGAGACGCAGAAATATGTCGGCATTACGATTATCAGCCAATACACGCTTCACGTCGATACGTCTTACGTATACGCAAGTAAAGATATGTGGATTGTGTGTCCTGCGCCGCGCTGAGCCTCTAACATGGTGGTATGCACTTGACGACCGACAGATGGCAGCAATTTTGCATAAGGTATATACCTTCATCGCTATTGCCAGCTTCATAATTCATAGCTCGCTTCCTACACTGCAGTAATAGCGCCTGAGACGAAGATTATACAGAATAAAAGGAGGAGCGGTCGACGGTGCATTGGAGATGCTTGCAGATCTGTATAGTGTAGTAATTATTGATCCTCAGACAGGAGACTACTATTTTTATATGCGAGTAATTATCAATTGATAGATATGTGGGGTTTAACGTCCCAAAACCACCATATGATTATGAGAGACGCCGTAGTGGAGGGCTCCGGAAATTTCGACCACCTGGGGTTCTTTAACGTGCACCCAAATCTGAGTACACGGGCCTACAACATTTCCGCCTCCATCGGAAATGCAGCCGCCGCAGCCGGGATTTGAACCCGCGACCTGCGGGTCAGCAGCCGAGTACCTTAGCCACTAGACCACCGCGGCGGGGCAAGAGTAATTATCAAGGCTATAAGATCCTCATTCTCGATCATACGTGACGTTCTGGTCGTTCTGTAAAACAATTGTTGGCCATTGCGTACAGACAGTGAATTCTGCTTATGTACTTTGTTGCCCTGCCGCGGTGCTCTAGTGGCTAATGTACTCAGCGGCTGACCCGCAAGGCTGCGGCGGCTGCATTTCCGATGGAGGCGGAAAAGTATAGGCCCGTGTGCTCAGATTTGGGTGCACGTTAAAGAACCCCAGGTGGTCGAAATTTCCGGAGTCTTCCACTACGGCGTCTCTCATAATCATATGGTGGTTTTGGGACGTTAAACCCCATGATATCAATGTGCTTTGTTTTTATTTTTTGATAGTTAAGCTAGGAACACTAAATATTCGCGCAGTGTACAAGCCTAGTTGCCAGAAAGTGTGTAATATTCCTTTCATCATTCTATTTGAAATAAAATAGTGCGAGATGGCGAATTCCTTCGCAGCAACATTTTATGCTTGAGAATCGAAACTCTCTAGGTAGCGTATCCCAATAGTTTAAGCGCGTGCTTTTTATGAGGCAGGTTTGCGCGGGAAATTGCGTCTGAATATTTCGAAGGAAAAAAAAGTGATCTTTCGTATAATATGCACACCATGGTTGTTTCGATGGTTTCTTTTTTGTGTGTGTGTAAAAGTTGCGAAATGTTGCGTGGGTCTGATTTCGAAAATCGGCACCATTGCGATTTTAACGCCTCCAGTTGTCTGTATATCGTTCGACGGCTGTTATATAGATGGGATTCGCGGTTTACCATGGTATGATTGTGGTATACCGTCAATTTATTTTCTTTGACCGGATGATTTGCTTTCTGAGAAACACATTTGGTTCCTTTTACAGCAACACCTTACTCACGTGGACGGCAGATTTTTCTTCCTTGAAATTATATTTCAGATTGGCTGTTGCTCTGAAGCCAAGGGAAGGACGCTTAAGTTGATAAATACGGATTGTATACGAGAATCATGAAGCCGCCGTTCATATCACGAATGGTGTCTGCAAGTCCTAAAGTGTGCTGTCTGGTGGTTAGTGGTTAATGTATACTCGGCTGTTGACCCGCAGGTCGTGGGATCGAATCCCGGCTTCGGCGGCTGCATTTTCGATGGAGGTGAAAATGATGTAGGCCCGCGTGCTCAGTATTGGATGCACGTTGAGAACCGCATGCAGGTGGTCTAAATTTCCAGAGTAGGCACCTCTCATAATCATATGGTGGTTTTGGGACGTTGAACTCTACATATCAATCAATCAATCAATCAATCAATCAATTGGAGTGTGCTGTCGCCGGCTTGCTTTGTTTGTTCTGCTTGTGAATATTGCTGCAGCACGTTCACAAAACGCTGAATTGGTAGCGCCTCCTTCCCGAAAATTAAGTGCACCGGAATATCGAAGAACTGAAACGGGACAGCATTGTCCACTGGCGTTCCTCTTCACGAGCACAGGACACGGACGAGCCAGCAGTGCCCTTTTCACGTCTCTCAATCATATGCGAACGAAAGAGAGCCGCATTATGAAACTTGGTTTATAACGCCTATAGTTAGACGGAATGACAATTACGACATGAGCAATATGGAGCGCTGGTCTTACGCGTATAGCGCCGCGACCTGTGCACTTCTAGGCTCCGTAAACTATATGTTTTGTGATACCATACTGTAACTGACGTCCAGTGAAGTCTGCGAAGCGGTCCACCTTGGCTCTACAAAAGTCCGTATTCTAGATCGATCACTTTCGTGAACACGTTCAGCGTTGTTCAACGTCACCGTGTTCAACGTGTACGGCGCCAAGCGCGACGCTTCGCCGGAACAATGGGAACGCCGTCAGAGAGAGGAGTGGGTATAAGAGGCAAAATAAGAGAAAAGTGAGCCCCGTAACTGTCTGCATCAGAGTGCGACACCTCAACAGTAGATCACAAGGGATGGGGGTGAGGAGGGATTAAAAGGATAGGATTAAATGTATAGAGAGATGCGCTGGGCGCGTTAGCTGCGACTGCTATACATCGCGAGCCCCGCCACGGTGGTCTAGTGGCTAAGGTTCTCGGCTGCTGACCCGCAGGTCGCGGGATCAAATCGCGGCTGTGGCGGCTGCATTTCCGATGGAGGCGGAAATGTTGTAGGCCCGTGTACTCAGATTTGGGTGCACGTTAAAGAATCCCAGGTGGTCAAAATTTCCGGAGCCCTCCACTACGGCGTCTCTCCTAATCAAAGGTGGTTTTGGGACGTAAAACCCCACAAATCGATCAATCAATTATACATCGCGAAAGGGATCCACCTGTCGAATGCAGTGGTTCGCGTAACTAACCTGCATGCTATGCATGTGCCAAGTGCCGAAAGAAATCGAGCCAAAGAAGGCTGGTTACAGCGAGGGCGCGAGCAGTCGCTTCTATTTTTCAGTGGTATCCGAACGGCCGCCAAAAGTTGCACACACGTGATTGCCGGCAGCGCGAAGGCCGGCGTCGCGACTGCGAAAGCGCGCTCGTTTTTGTCTTGCAAAGTGTCTCCGTGATCGCGTGCAGCGCCGAAACTTCGCAGAAGCCTCCACGGCCAGCGCGTTCACCTCGCCCGCCGAGTCGAATGGCCTGCAAGTGCATCGTGTGTCTGCTCTGAAATGTGATATGTAGACATGTGTCGTACGTGGGGCTGGGACCCCGGTGGCTTGACGCGCCGACTTAGTGGGGGCAATTATCTCGAAGGGAAGGAAGTTTCGACCGCGCAGACAGGTCAGTAGTGTTACATCCGTTTTTCGTCCGTCTTCATTTAGCGCCGACGCACCGCTTTAGTCTTGTGTATATCTTTCGTGGAGGGAACGCCACTCTTATCAAAGCTAAAATTTCTACAAACTTAATTGGTGAAAGGTGGCTGCGTTCTACTACCATATCTGTACGTAAATGTGTGAACAGATTCAACCTATTTTGAAATGTATGAGGAGCAGTGATATTTAAATTATACGAAACTGAATTACGTGCGTTCTATTGTCATTGGCGATTATATGCAGCGTATAGTTTAGTGCCCGGCGTACGTACCGCTATCATGTCATAACTGTAATGCCATGCTATATTTTGTATGAATTATACGCTATCTTACAAAATATAGAAAAATTCAAGCGACTGTTCGTGCGAACGCGCGCGGCTGGACGTCGAGGCAGTTATGCCTTCGTTACAGACATCTTGATGTGTAATTAATTCAAATAATTAGAGCAAACATGGGAAGGAAGGATACGAAGAAAGGCGTTCCTTGTTTTTTTATCTTTTTTTTATCTTCACTAATTTATCTCACCCGCTTATACACGACCAACTAGCCCAATGATCTTTTTTTTTTTAAACCTAATGTTTGTCGAAGGGAGAATGGTAAGAAAGGGGAAGTGTCTGCGGAGAAAAGCACTACGCAAAATGCGGTGTTAAAGTTGCACGCTGTTCGCCAATCAGTGTTGCTTTTTATAGCAAAGACCTATTTTTGCAATCTATATCATAAAGGAGCGTTAATCAGCGTCTTTGAAGGAAGGAGGGACGGGAGGGAGAATCCCGCGGAAAAGGTAGGCCATCTTATCGAGATACGAGGGCCAACAACAACAAGCGCTCGACCGGTGTATCTTCCCATTAGAGAAGCCGGAGGTACTGGGAACCGAAGCGAACCCGCATTGGAGGCGGAACTGTAAAAATGAAAAAGAAAATAAATAAATACCGCACGTAACAATGTTTTTTATTCGAGCGTTTCGACCGCTATCCGGCATTCATGTTCATCAGGCATGTCCAATTTGTGACTGCAAGATGCCCATTTTCATGCATGCTCTTTCTCATTACTCCACACTCGTCAGCATTCGTGCGGTACCTTTTACTCGATAGCCCCGCCGCGGTGGTCTATAGTGGCTAAGGTACTCGGCTGCTGACCCGCAAGTCGTGGGATCGAATCCTGGCTGCGGCGGCTGCATTTCCGATGGAGGCGGAAGTGTTGTAGGCCCGTGTGCTCAGATTTGGGTGCACGTTAAAGAACCCCAGGTGGTCTAAATTTCCGGAGCCCTCCACTACGGCGTCTCTCATAATCATATGGTGGTTTTTGGACGTTAAACCCCACATATAAATAATTAGATTAATCTGTAACCCGATATGACGCGCGTGTACGCAGTAACGTGGTGTCTGATTTCACCGTGTTCATGAGCCTTCACTTATTTCCGTTTATAGGCTCTTACGTATGGCGATATCCTTGACGTCGCCGATTTCATAAGGGTGAAATATTGTCCCATCAGATTGCGTGCGCATGACGTTTGCTGTAAGTTGCCTTTATACTTTTTTTTTCTTGGCCTCTACTTTTACCATTCTGCCACGACTGCTGACTACCCTTCTGGTGTCAGCAAATATGGCTGAAATTGGTACGTGAAGTAATTTTTTGGCTTATTTAAATTAAAGAATCAATCGCTACAAACTAACACTGACCTCTAGTCATAGAATGCTAATTAAAGAGACAGCAAGGTTATGCAGGATACTTTTCTATGCAATACATATCTTTAATAAAATTTCTATCGCAGTCAGGATGCGGTTGTTTTTGCAGGTGAACGCTATACGTCGAGATGGAATCGATTTGGCACAGCTAAATTGAAGTCGAACTGACTAACTAACAAAAATTCTCAGTTTTTAAAGTATTGACTTTAGGGATTTTTTATGACATACCTTTTTATAAGATACATTTTGTCTTTCTTTAGAAATCACTAAACGCGCACCCAATTTGATATACTCACAATTGAATTTCAATGTTGATATTAAAATTGGCAGTGCAGTGCCCGGCGCACAAAAAATGCGACCACTCTGTCACGTCAAACCGGAACTTGCGTGACAAGGAAGTGACGACAAGGCGCGTGGAAGGAGAGTCTGGTCATGGAAAAACGGCAAATAGTCTAAGATACACGAGTAGACTGCTGGCTTTGTGTGTGTGATGTATGGTTCTTATCTACTCTTTCTTAAACTATGAACGCTTTTACATTCGACGCATTACCTCCGCCATCTTTGGTTGTTAAGCGAATGTTTTCCCATTTTGTTTGGTGGTGTGAATTGACAAGATCGTGACATGTCGATTGTGCCAAACCAACCGTTTTCACGCGTGTGCATTTACTACATTTCCCGTCGGGGAAATAATGGAAAACTCGGGTGCAGCCACTGCGGAGCTGCTTCTTGCAGGCGGGCGAAAGGTTCACCTGGCTGCAAGACGAAGCTCCGCAGTGCCCGAGTTGTTTACTGTGCAAATTAAGATAAGTTGGATCATTGCGCTATTCTTGCGCACAGCACGAAATAAACACGATGCTTGGTGCAAGTGAGATCACTTGCCGCTTTCCACAAGATCGCGGGAAATGGTGACGATGAATTATGGCTGAGTGCTTTCCAGTGAGTGGGATTAAACCGTACACTCGTTGCGCAATTAGCATTGTGAGATAACTGGTTGCCATTTTACTCTTCTGTCATGCTCTATTACGTATAGATTAACCGATTCCTTGTCCGACATGATGCCGGTATGTCTTTTTGCGAAAGAGTGTCGAGCTCTGTGGCATGGAACACTGGGCTGCCACGCAGAGGGCCCGGGTTTAAATCCCGTTCAGTCGGTCACTTTGACGACAAACTTTATTTAAGTCCTGGGGAGGGGCTAGGAGCCCATTGAGGAACCCGCCTGTAATGGGGAAGGGAGCGAGAGGTTTCCGAATACTTCACAGGGCTCCTGGACGGTCCTAGTCGACCGAGGTAGTGCTAAAGATGCATTGGCTGGTAAATGTCTGCCTAGGTTACGAGGTGTCTTCTGCTTTTGGCGTGTAAGTGGGGGCACCTTCACACGAGGATTTGATACTCCTGGGTATTTTTTTTTCTCTTTTATTTCGGTAACGCCTCCAACGGCGACGCTGCTTGATGCAGGAACGGGTGGTTTTCGATTGTTTTCTTTTCATCCTTCTTCAAATGTCTTCCACAGATGGTTACCAACCTCTCAATCTTTTTTGGTTGGTTATTTTTCAATGTCTTAAAACAGCAGTTAAGTTTACATAAGTGAAAACTTGGTTGTGGTGGAGTTTCCTCAATATATGAAGGAAAAAATAATGCGCGCGAATGACTCGTGTGCATATATAAGCAAGTATTATGCTAGTTTGCGTAATTTTTTTTATTTTCGACGAACTTACCAACTGTAGAACTAACATTTTTTTTTCTTTCGTCTATATACGCTACCTGACGTGGCTCTTTCAAGGATGGGATACAGAACTTCCGCGAGGCTAGCTATATTATATGCGTATACTCTTCAATAAGCAAGGCTCTGGCTGCGTTTTCCTTTAGCTTTTTGCTGTCAGAAGTCATTGGGGGAGGGGGGGGGGGTCAGTATTTTTTTTTGCGCATCGCATGTTCGTTCAGCGTCAAATGAAACCCGAACAGCGGCAAGCCTTCACGATGGCATAGTGCGTGCCGTCCAGTTATCACCATCGACAGGCGCGCGCATCCTGTTTGGGAGCTCTGCGCATATGTGCGTGCCTGTCCTTGCTGATAAGTGGACGGCGCGCGCTATATCATCGCGAAGTCTTGCCGCTGTTCGGCTTTAATTTGACGCTGATAGTACATGATTTCCACTGCATGAGCCGGACCTTATACTTTGTCAAACGTTCGGTTGCAGCTATCAAATACCTTCCGGGTGACTACCTGCCAGTCATGCCAAGAATATCTGGTTGATGAATGTTTGTCCATTTGATTTTGGAGAATTAAACGCAATAGTTTCTTTTTCATTTTAATCGCAGCTGAACGCGGCCGTTAATGTTCGCCGTGTGCATCGCCGTCACGTCGAGAGTTTTATTTTGTTAGCAGACAAGCTTGAAAAATAGGTGGCAATGAGAGGCAGCCTTCACGATCGATTCGACGATTGCATATATCGCGGATACATAATCAATAAAACAGTCAAAAACTTTTTTTGAAATATACCTTCCGAAAACAACTGCTTTGCTTATATGTGAACAGTATATTGCATACAAATCTTTTTTTTTTCTAACGGAGAAGTTATGCCTTATTCCATTATAAAGTAACTTTAAAATCGAGGATGCCCAGGCCTAATAATAGGCCCCATCAAGCAAACGGTTCCTGTTGAGCCTATGGGCAAGTGCGCAGTCCACTCAAATCTCAACTATGTCTTACATAATTGTGTTGCTGCAGTCCAACACGTGTTTACCGTGTGAGTATACTTGCGGTGTCGAGGGCACATTCGTAACTGCTCATATTTCTTTGATTTTAGGAAATTCAAGGCGTACGTGTAGATATGGCCGTCTACAAGGAGGTTGTTGTTATTGGTAAGTAGTCTTCTTTTCTCGTTGTTTTTGCCTCGTCGCGGTGGCCCAGTGGTCACGGTGCTCCGCTACTGACCCGAATGACGCGGATTCAATCACGGTCGTGGCGATCGCATTTCAATGTTACGTTTACGAACTCCGTGGTGGTCTAAATTCAATCCATGTGACATGGATTCCTCCATAATGGCGTTTCGTGCAGCCTAAGTCAATTTGAGACATTAAACACTAGACTAAGCAACTATGTTTGCTCGAACCTATGTTTCCTCCCCCTTCCTCATTTTGAAACTAAACGAGAAACAACCGCCTTTTCTTCAGGTTGGCAAGGGCCACCTTCGAAGGAGCTACTCGGGACTTACTGGGGGACTATTCCCAAAGCCCTTGCTTGATTTGTCGGGTTCGCAGCAGAAGCAAACGCGGCCAATGAAGTGACGTAGAGCGAGCAGTTCGCATACTGAACAATCGTAGTGCAGCCAGAATTTTCTTTCCCGTGGGTGGGTGGGTGGGTGGGGGTTGGAGGTTAGTTATAGGTAGTCTGAGCTCGTTCGTGCGTTCGTGTGTGTGCTGTACGCATGCAATATTGAAAATTTTCCGGGTGAGTGGTTGGGATGAACCTCTACCCTTTCCCCGGCTGGGCCAGTGTTCCGAATTATTATAGACAGTTTTTCACAGCTAATTTGTATATTCAAAACTAGATGGCACCACCGCACTGCTACGGCCAACGTTTATAGATATATATTTATAAACGTTGGCCACGGCCGGCTCCTCGGCGGCGCGGCCGCGATGTGGCGTGGGGCGGACGTTTCCCTGCAGCCTACGGCGAGAAACGGTGGTGGCAGTGATTCTTAAAGAATGAAAAAAGGCACCCGATTTCTGTCAGCCATAACGCGACACGGCGCAGTGTCTAAGAGAAAAAAAGAGAGAGAGAAACGGGCTGCGCAGACTATGCGCTGCGACCGCTTTGCTGGTCTTCAATCCGGGAGCGGCGGCGGCGAATCGGCCGGCCATCGTCGACGGTGAAGTGGAAAGGAAAAAGCCTTTAGATCGCGTGTTCAAACGTTGGTTGATTGATATGGGGAGATTAACGTTCCAAAACCACCATATAATTATGAGACGCCGTTGTGGAGGGCTCTGGAAATTGCGGCCACCAGGGGTTCCGTAACGTGCACTTAAATCTGGGCACCCGGGCCTACAGCATTTTCGCCTCCATCCAAAATGCAGCAGCCGCAGCCAGGATTCGACCCGCGACCTGCGGATTAGCAGCCGAGTACCTAATCCACTAGACCACCGCGGCGGGGCATGTGTTCAAACATGGCAGCGCCCGTTCGCTGAGCTGTGATCGCAAGGTGGCCACACCACCGCCGCGCTTTATTGATGGTCCGTTCATGCGCGCCGTCCTGTATGTCAAATGCAAGAGTTGTTCCGGTTGTCTCTAGTCATCCGAGTACGAATTTCGGACACAGCACGTGTAGAGAGTTTTTGCGCCTGCAGCGAAAACGCTGACCTTCAACACGGCGAATACGACGTCAAGTGCTTACCAGCCAAGCTACGTGACTTGTAAGTGTACACGGAAATCGCAGCACCGTTAGTGTGGTTTGGTTTTGAACGTATCACGTTTCGGTCATAGGTATGTTGACATCAGCCGCCAAAATAAATGAAGCGCATCGTATGAGACTTGCTGTGTGGTCGCATAGGAATGTCGCATTTCGAAGGGCAGAGGAGGCAGCAGCAGCATCCGCCGCCTAGTAGTACGTATCTGAGCATTGGCTGAGCCGGCCGGTAGGTCAGTTTATCGACCAATCAGCTGTAAGCGCTTGCCTTTCACGCGGAGCACTTAATCACGAAGCGTCCCCTAAAACGTCATCACGGAGCCGGCAGTTCACATAAACTTTCTTTGAGAAATCAGGTGGAAGCACACGCTTGTCAAATCTGGTGGCGAATTCATGACATCCAGAGGCGGCGCCAAAGAGTGGGCACGTGAAGGGGGGGTGGGGGTGGGGTGGCTGTACGGGAGCTTTCCCAAAATTGTTGCCGCCACACAACACAATGACCAAGTTCCACCTCCCTGGCCCCCTGAAGGAATTGACTTATTGTGGGTGCCCCCTGTAAAATAATCCTGGTGCCGCTCCTGATGATATTAGATGTTCTCGCTAGCCAATTATATATACGCCTTCTTAGCGGCACGTGATCTTCACATGCGCGCAAACGTCGAGCTCGCAAAGCAGTGCACCAGCGGAGTGCCGGAGACTCCAAAATGCAAACTTGAGAAGCTGTGGAATCCCGAAACGAGGTTTGTTGCAGTGTACGTCTGCGTTGTTCCGCATAGAGGGGAGGGGTGGGCCAAGTGTCATCGCAGCCTCCCTCCCCCGCCCCTGGTTGGTAGGGGATAACACGTTTCAGAATGGATGAAAAAAAAAATGTAAACGTGGCTTCTCATAGTGGCCTACTTTTGGCCCCTGGCTCTTTGAGCTGAAATAAAGATGGGAAGTAAACAGATCTTTTAGTGCGCCCCGCCGCGGTGATCTAGTGACTAAGGTACTCGGCTGCTGACCCGCAGGTCGCGGGATCGAATCCAGGATGCGGCGGCTGCATTTCCGATGGAGGCGGAAATGTCGGCCCGTCTGCTCATATTTGGGTGCACGTTAAAGAGCCCCAGGTGGTCGAAATTTCCGGAGCCCTCCACTACGGTGTCTCTCATAATCATATGGTGGTTTTGGGACGTTAAACCCAACATATTAATCAGATCTTGTAGTGCACCTTAAAGCACTGTTGAGTGCCATAACGGTCAGAAACCTCAGTCACCATAACTGAGTAAACCTGTAAAGCAGACTTTGTCCTCCCACCCCCTGCTTATATACATATATAGAGGGTATTTACGCGATTGTAAGGTCGACTGATTTTGTCTTCATTTGAAATCCGAAGTGGGAGGGGGGGGGGGGTTGGACCTTGAATTGAAAACGAGTTTCGGTTGTGAAGTCTTCCTGAAAATGATCTCCGCGTATTTCCGCAAAGCTGGCTTTTGTGCACATTTTTAAGTACTGCCGTGAAGCCGCCTTCACACATTGGTTGCTTCACGATGTGTTATGTTTTTTTTTATTGAAATGTGCTCGTGCTCTTCTCCTTTTTTTTATGCCGTGCCATTTTCGGGGGTCGACTTGCATTCAAGTCAACTTATAATTGTGTAAATACGGTATTTCTGTAGTTAGTGGTTATTAAAAAATAATGCACTATAGGTATAATATTTGGCTCTTTTATATTTATCCTAATCACATAACAGAAGAAGTTAGTGTGGGTGTTGTGCAAAAATCATTTTTAGCAATCTGGCATTATGTATATATAACCAGTGCTCATATTATGGTTCTGATCTGATCTATTCAGGCAATGGGCCATCGGGCATCACCATGTCATACTTCCTGGCTGGTAATTGGCCGTACTACGCACCTGGTGCCTGTCACCCAAACCCGTACTTGCATGCAAGACTTGAAGATAATCGAGATCTTTCTCTTGTTGAACAGGTAAGAAAATGAGCATGCCCTATTAACACATCTGTACCATACAATTATTAGCAGTCATCTTGCCAGCATACAGTTCTACATTTATACAGAACATTTCTGGGGTTCTGGCTTGTTCCTTCGCAACATGTAGTTTTAGATGTGAAGATCAGCTTATGAATAAGGCCTATCTTTTGTCATGCCATAGCCGCCGCTAGTACTCGGACTGCCCATAGATGGCTCTGCGGTAGAGCACTCAATCCGCGTCATTTAAGCGTGTGCTTCGGTACGAGTGGACCAGCGCTGCGCTGCTCTGTATAATAATAAAAGAACTTGCTCTTCTCTCTCTCACACATACAGCGTAGTAGCATGAATGAAGACATGAGCATGAGTGTGGTGGAGGCGAGGGCTTGCAAAGTGGCTGCAGCGTGGAAGCACCGGCAAGACCCAGAGTTGAGAGCTCGAAGCTGAAGCGAGACGCAAGCGCCGGCAAGCGAACCCTTGTGGTCCAGAATGCCAATGTACCTATTGACATTGTAGCTTCAAGTTTATGATGTAGGAAACACAACCATGAACGTCTATGGTGATGAATACAGAGCACCTCTTTAGAGAATGTCAAGTCAACCCTTAGCTGCTTCGCATACTACTGAGAGTTCCCTTTAGGTTAGATGTGTTCAATATTTATTTTACATGAGACAGTGAAAATATATTACATTATTGGCTGCACATGCAGTGGCCTACCCTATTTTGGGCAAGGGGCTGATGACAAAGTGCTGGCTATCCTGGGTTCAGATAAGAGACTACATTTACAGTTAAATGTGATATCATTTTTGGTCTGATAAAAACTTATTTTTAATTACACATTAGTATTCACTACTGCACTCAACTATCACGATGTAAAGTTGGTATTTGTAGTCAGTATAGTACATTTATGAAAAGAGGATCCCCTCCCCATACCCATGATATTTTGCAGCATTGTAAAAAAGCCATTTAAAGGCCTGTTAGAGCAATACTGCTTTATTATTGTTATACATGATGGTGGGAGATTTATTGAGCAGCATATTGTTAATAAATATAAGAAAGATTAATGGTACGAGTATGCTGCCTTGCATACTCTGACTTTACCAAATGTTGGATATGTATAAGATAAGTTTTCTCTGTAAGTTGGCAGATTCCTAGAGGTTTTATTTTGTTTTGCAGTTTGCTTTAGAATTTTATGTAATTGCTGCTTTAGACCTATAATTTTAGTATATACAGTTAAACCTCTTTATAAGAGGCATACTCCAGGCAGCAATTCTTGTGTTTTATATGAGATGTCTCTTATAAGCAGGGTACCTCGTATGCATTTTTTTTTTTCAGCCCGGCTTTTACTTTAGGTTCACTGGTGCCTCTTATACCCATTTTTGTTTTATATCAGTGTTTCTTATAAAGGGGTTGGAGTATATAAAGGGGTTGGAGTATAAAGCCTTGTATGAGTCATGTAGATACTTTGCTGCAGTATATTTTCTGTAAAATGTTTATAGTGAACCAAACCGTGTCAATAATTAGAAAAGGACTCCAATGAAACCGTCAAAAGGATGTGTCTTCAACAGAGTAAATCTCGCTAGAAACACTAATACGAGATCTTGTAAAGCGTGCTTGAACGTGGTGATCTTAAAAGTGTGCTAAAATACACTTTTTGATTTATGAGCATTTGTTCTATTTTGTATGATGAAAAGAGAGATAAAAACAAAGGGATGGCAATATATACTTTAATATTGCAGATAAAAAAGCCACTAAGCTTCTAAACTGGAGATACTCAAATGATTATGGTTTGTCTTTGTCTTCCATCTGTTTCATCGAATTCTGCCTACTGTTATTTTGTCATTCTGGAATGCAGGACCTCTCGTCATTGAGCTCTGGCCTCGAGGGACGCTCGTGCAACCCGGTGTCGTTGCTCTTAGACACCTTGTGCCATCCCGATGCTGATCTTGGCTCTGACGAGCCTTCCACTCTGAGTTGGGTTCACGATTCATCCAAAGCACTGGACCACGTTGTCATTGGCAGTGGTCCACCAGGAGGCAGTTGGCAGGTAGGCATACAATCCTACTCTCCCGATTTATCAAGGGGCCTCCAGAATTTCAGGTAATCTTTGCCATTGTATGTCAATGGTCATAAATCTTCCTAAAAGCAGGTATAGGTTCAAGTTAAAAGAAAACTGAAGACATCGGCTCTAAAAATGCTATGATCGTATGTTCAATGCATGTCACTTTCACCCCAATACAGTGTTGTCTTGCAAAAAAGTGAATTAAGATGGTCAAGGCGCTATAATAGATAGATTGATATGTGTGGTTTAATGTCCCAAAACCACCATATGCTCATAAGAGACAAAATAGTAGAGGGCTTCGGAAATTTCGACCTCTTGGGGTTGGACCCGAGCTAACGGGGGAGTTTCTACTCCCTCCCACGCCTAGCCGTGCGTGGCTTTGCCGTGTCCGGGGAAAAGGGGATCCTGGGGGTTGAGCCGACGCTGGGTGATTGGACCTTCAAGGCCCCCCGGCAGAGGCAACACACCCCTTTGGCCCCGGCTTCACGTAGACGGCACCCCTGGGCTGACCCACCCAGGGGAAATCGGCAGTCGCCTTTTCCTATCTCTCTCTGCCTATATCTTCGTCTTTATCTCTCTCACTATCTATCTATCCTGTCTTCTACTCTCTTCTGTTTACTTCCAATTTTCCTGGCGGCAAGGGTTAACCCTGTGCAAATAGCCTACCTTGGTCTAGGCGCATTGGGTTATGGCAGTGTTGTACGGCTGACGTCTGCAAGCTTTCAGCACCTGTAAACTTGCAGCGTCCCCTTGTTGGGCTCCGTGGTGGGTGGCCGCCAACGCTGCTGAACAAAAATAAGACCGGCATGCGTAGCGCATTCTCTCTACTATCTGATCGTACCGGCCTAAAGCGGGTACGCACCGACGACATAAATCTCTTCAACCAGCCAATAGAAACTTTTCCCCACTTCCACGTCATTCACTGTGAAAAAACCGGAAAGCAAGCCAGGACCGTATCTCCTTTCGTAGTTGCCAGGTGTCTTACGGAAACTCTCGGGGCTGGATACAAAGTAACCAAAATGGCGAGCGGAGACCTTCTTCTAGAAATTCGGGACAAAGCACAATTTGTAAAGCTAAACAGCCTCTCATCGTTTGGTGACGTACCGATCACCGTAACACCACACCGATCCATGAACACCACTCGCGGAGTGGTATCTGATGCAGACTTACTTGAGCTCACCGAGACTGAACTTTTGGAAGGGTGGAAGAGCCAAAATGTCAATAATGTACAGAGAATTATCATTCGAAGAGATAATAAGGAAATACCAACGAAACACTTGATATTCACGTTTGCATCAAGTAAACTACCAGATTCCATTCAAACAGGGTACACAAAGACATCTATCAGGCCGTATATACCAAATCCTCGTCGTTGCTTCCAATGCCAGAGGTATGGCCACGGCTCTAAAACCTGTCGTGGTCGCCAGATTTGTGCACAATGTGGAGTCCTAGGCCACGTGTCCGAGAACTGCAAAGAACCGCCACACTGTGTAAACTGCGAAGGAAACCATGCCGCATATTCACGCTCCTGCACATACTGGAAAAAAGAAAAAGAAATAATTACATTGAAGGTGAAGGAGAACATTACGTTTAAGGAAGCACGGCGAAGAGTCGCTCCATTCTATGGACCTACATACGCTGATGCGGCGTGTCAGGGGGCACCGCCGCACCAGCCCTCGCCACCCCTTCGGCCCGCGCAGAGCAAGCCGTCGGCTGTGGCACCTGCCCCCAAGGCGGCTGTAGCCCAGGCTACACCGCCTACTCCCAAACAAAGACCGGAGACTCCAGAGTCTTCGGGTCTCAAGGCCTCCCCTCACCAGGCGAGGCCCAAAATCCAAACTAACAGCCCGCACGTGCGGGCATCCAGTGCCTCCGAGGAGGCAATGGATACGTCGGCATCCTTGGTGCCGAAAGAGCGGCGTGGCTCCTTGGAGCGCGCCAAGAAAACAAAAAAGCAAATAACAGGGCCTGGTGACGGCCCTGTTAAGTGAACTCAAACTCCTCGTCTAAACAGCCACTCGCTTTTCGTACACACAGCGTTATTTTACATTCACCATGAACACTCAAATTATACAATGGAACGTCAGGGGCCTTCTCAGAAACCTTGACGACATCCAAGAACTCCTACACGAACACTCACCAAAAGTGCTGTGTGTACAAGAAACACACCTTAATTCAAAACACACAAATTTTCTTCGTAAGTACGTTATTTTTCGGAAGGACCGTGATGATGCCATGACATCATCCGGAGGTGTTGCCATCATAGTGAATCAAGGAATTGCATGCACACAATTACAACTCCAAACATCCCTTGAGGCAGTGGCTGTTCGAGCGGTTCTTTTTGATAAACTGATCACAATCTGCACCATTTACATTCCTCCTAGCTATCAGCTGCAAAAACGTGATTTACACTCTTTAATTGATGAACTTCCGGAACCTTATGTTCTCCTTGGAGACTTGAATGCGCATAGCAGGCTATGGGGTGACTCTCGGTATGACGCGCGAGGTCGACTGATCGAACAGTTCCTTCTCTCGTCGAGCGCGTGTCTCCTAAACCGAAAAGAACCAACCTATTATAATCTCGCCAATAACACCTACTCCTCCATAGACCTGAGCATAGTATCTCCATCTCTTGTGCCTCTACTCCAGTGGAAAGTCGTCAGTAATCCGTACGGAAGTGACCACTTCCCCGTAGTTTTGAGCACAACGACAGTAACTGAGTGTCCATCACGTGTTCCCAAGTGGCTCATAAACAGAGCCGACTGGGAACAGTTTTATACTATCGCTAGTCTAGGTTGGAATGACATCTGTACTTTGAACATTGATGTTGCTGTGAACTACTTCACAGCGTTTTTGATCGATGCTGCAACAAAATGCATCCCACAAACAAATGGACACCGTGGAAAACGACGTGTGCCATGGTGGAACTCTGAATGCCGAAACGCGCGCAAACAGCAAAACAGAGCTTGGAGGCTGCTTCGGAACTCGCCGACAGCCGAAAATCTTGAAACCTTCAAGAAAATAAAGTCTCAAGGCAGGAGAACGCGTCGGCAGGCCAGAAGAGAAAGCTGGCAGAAGTTTTTATCAGGGGTTAATTCATACACACAGGAGGCTAAAGTCTGGGACATGGTCCGTAGGATAGCAGGAAAACAAGTACACACACTTCCACTCGTAAACACTCAGGGTGATACCTTGGAAGATCAGGCAAACTTCCTCGGTGCACACTTCGAACAGGTATCCAGCTCGTCCCACTATACTGACACTTTCCAAAAATACAGGACAAGAATAGAAAAGAAGAAACTTGAACACAAATCCACTAGATACGAGGGATATAACCAAGCTTTCAGTCTTGCTGAGCTCCGAACATCTCTGAACTCCTGCAGTACTTCTGCCCCAGGTTCTGACCGTGTGATGTATGAAATGTTAAAGAACCTACCAAACGAAACCCGAAAAACCTTACTTTGTTTGTACAATGCTATTTGGTCTTCTGGCACTATTCCTACCTCCTGGAAAGAGGCTATTGTTATTCCCATTTTGAAAGAGGGCAGGGACCCTTCTTTAGCTTCGAGTTATAGGCCTATTGCACTTACAAGCTGCTTGTGCAAAGTCTTCGAAAAAATGATAAACTGCCGACTTGTGCACTTTCTTGAAACAAACAATTTGCTCGACCCATTTCAGTGCGGGTTTCGAGAGAGTAGATCCACGACAGACCACCTTGTTCGTATCGAGGCACAGATCAGAGACGCCTTCGTCCATAAACAATATTTTCTCTCTGTGTTCCTCGATATCGAAAAGGCTTATGATACAACATGGCGTTTCGGAATTCTAAGAGACCTATCCCACCTTGGCGTGCGCGGAAGAATGTTTCAAATAATCAAAAGTTACCTGTCAAACCGGACATTCCGTGTCTGAGTGGGCACGATTCATTCCCAAACATTTGTCCAGGAAACAGGCGTTCCACAAGGTGGTGTACTTAGCTGCACACTTTTTCTCATAAAAATGAATTCCTTGCGCTTGACCATCCCTCGCAATATGTTTTATTGTACATATGTCGATGACGTCCAGCTTGGCTTTAGGTCTTGCAATCTGGCAATGTGTGAGCGGCAGGTTAAGTTAGGTTTAAACAAGCTCTCAAAATGGGCAGAGGAAAACGGATTCCGACTGAACCCACAAAAAAGCACGTGTGTCCTGTTCTTCAGAAAGAGAGGCATGCACTCAGAACCCGACATTGAACTGAACGGTCAGCGTCTGTCTGTTAATACGGAGCATAAATTCTTAGGATTAATCTTGGACAACAAGTTGACCTTCGTACCGCACATCAAGTATCTAAAAACAAAATGTTTAAAAGCCATGAATGTTTTAAAAGTGTTGTCACGTACTAGGTGGGGTAGTGACAGGCAATGTCTCATGAACCTATATAGAAGCCTCATTCGCACCCGCTTAGATTATGGGGCCGTTGTTTATCACTCTGCGACTCAAAGTGCTTTGAAGATGCTGGACCCCGTGCACCATTTGGGCATCCGCCTTTCTACGGGTGCTTTTCGCACCAGCCCCGTAGAAAGCCTTTATGTTGAGTCAAATGAGTGGTTGCTTCATCTGCAGAGAACTTACATGTCCTTTGTTTATTACCTTAAGGTGAAAGCAGACAAGAAGCACCCCTCATACTCTACTATTAATGATTTGTCGAGCTCAATTTTGTTTCAAAACAGGCTTTCGATGAGGCAGCCCTTCTCTATTCGCCTGAAGAGTCTAGCTGAGGAAACTGGAATCTCACTAGAACACAGTTTAATGGCTCCTGTAGCATATCCGCCACCGTGGCAATGGCAGACTATAGACTGCGATGTGTCTTTCCTAGAAGCTACAAAACGTGCACCTGTTGCCCATATCCGAACATACTTTTTGGAACTTCAACACAAATACACATGTCCTGAGTTCTTCACAGATGCCTCCAAGACTAACTCCTCTGTGTCCTACGCTGCTGTAGGCCCATCCTTTTCGGATGCTGGTCCACTACATCCATGCACAAGTATCTTCACAGCGGAAGCGTACGCGATACTTGTGGCAGCTAAACACATCAAACAATCACAAACACAAAAAGCAGTAATTTATACAGACTCCCTAAGTGTGGTAACGGCTCTGCACAGTCTTAAAAAACAAAAAAAAACCCAGTCCTTGTCTCACTTTACTCCATTTTATGCACACTTTACACACTCAAACAACATGTTGTAGTGTGCTGGGTGCCAGGGCACCGTGAGATTCAAGGCAACGTGAGGGCGGATCAGCTCGCTGCATCCGTGCACAAAAGCACTGCCCCTACACCCATATCAATCCCGACCCTCGATCTTAAACCATCCCTCAAACGAAACCTCAGAGTATACTGGCAGAGCAAGTGGGATACACACACACAAAACAAACTACACGTTATTAAGCCACACCTTGGTCATTGGCTGCCCGTATCGAAATCGCGTTATACAGAGGTAATACTAACGAGACTCGGGATAGGACACACATACACGACACACACACACCTTTTGTCCGGTGGCGATCCACCATTGTGTGACAGATGTGGTGAAGCATTGACAGTCCTTCACATTTTAATTGAGTGCAAACAATTGGACACTGTAAGAAAACAACACTTTCCATTACCCTACCGACAACATATACCTTTACACCCTGCAATGTTCGTCGGTAGGGAACCGCTTTTTAGTCACAAATCATTGTTAGCGTTTTCAAAGAAATTCATAGTTTTCATATTATATACCCGGGCATCCCGTAGCATGACCTCTCCAGAGAGGTTTTTGCTACGGTGGTTACACAAGAAAGCGCTTGCCTCACGGCCCTTGGACGCAAGGGTATTAACGAGTGAGGCACTTGTGCTAATGCCATACATATCCACCATCGTCTTTTATTATCACCAACTTTTGTCATCTATTCACACCACACACACCTTTCACGGCATGGTCATGATTTTATTACTTGTATGTTTTTACCCGCCTTACCGCGAGGAATTTTATGGCCCTCATACAGCCGCTTATCGCAATCATTGTCCATTTTTTTTAGTAAGATGAACTGGCGCTCTTTGGCCGTGAAATGGCCCTTGCGCCATAAAACATCAAACATCATCATCATCATGACCTCTTGGGGTTCTTCAACATTCACCCAAATGTGAGCACACGGGCCTACAACATTTTCGCCTCCATCAAAAATGCAGCCGCCGCAGTCTGAATTTGATCGCGCAACGTGCAGGTGAGCAGGGGCTATAATAGATGTCGGGGGACACAGCAGATCTTGACTCCTAATTAAACACACATGTACATGCTATATAATGACAAGCACCAGTATGATCGCTGACACCTACAAACTTTACTGGCAATCATACGCTTATGAGATCGCTACAGCTGTGAGAAACAGTACTTAGTACAGCAGTTTTCTTCTTGCCGGTTTCCCCCACCCCGCCAATTTAGTTCACGAATCTGCCGGATTTCAAGCTCTCCAGGTTGGCAGGCATGGTATGTTGTTGTTTCATAAAGACAGGGAAATTTATAAGCAGTAAATGAGGTTCACATGATAAACCTCGAAAAAAAAAAAGACCAAACCTGGTCATTATGTAATATTATTTCATAAGGACTTTAATTCAAGAAGTAAAAACAAGTGTTGCGAACCTTGCAGGAAAAGCAAGTGAGCAATGAGCAAAAATGAAAGAAACATACTTGCTGCTGCATGAGCTAGAAACTCAACGTGTTCATTTTGGCAAGCTTTTCCAAGACACTTATGGGGAAATAATCATGCCTTTATGTTTGATTACCAGAAGTTAATTCTGCCTGTGTGTTTCTTCGTCTTCTGAAATCAATAGCCAATGAAGCCGACTTTTGGTTTCAGAGATGCACCAACTAGCTTAACAGCGAGTGCTGCTAGACAGGAAAGTAGACGGAAATCTTTTGCAGGAGAAGGGGGGGGGGGGTCATTTTTTTTTCTGTATGCCACAGCAAAAAAAAAAAATTCGAGGGGAGGCAGTTTGGACCGAGTGTACTACCTCTTGGCTACACCACTGCTACTAGATGTTTGGTTACTTTTTTTTATTATGTGCACCAGCAAACAGTAAAGAAGCAATTACACATGCACACTTGTTATTCAGATTTTCTGAGGCATTTCACAGAATTAAGCTTGGGTGAATAGTGAATTTTAGGTTGAAAGCTAATTCGAAGCAAATTGTGATTTTGGTCAAATAACTTTGAATCGATTTCGAATAGTGTATATATCGCATAGTATAGAAAAAGAGGGGAATATTTGTGATGACCATACTAACCTGCACAATATTTTTTTGGAAATTCAAACAAGGCCTGTTCAAATGCTATTTTTTCTTTTTGCATCAAAGGAACTGGAAACAACCTTGAATAGTAGAAGGATTTCACTTTCTGTAGAATGCAAGTGATAGCCTGTAAAATATGTCGAGTTCTAAAATTTGTTATACTTAGAGCATATAATTCTGTATAACAAGATTTTAAACTGAAAAAAAAAATGAATTGATGTGAGGGTAATATCTTCATATAACCTTGTAGTAAGGTTTTGAGGCAGTTCGGAATTCTCTTTATTATGTGTTTTCATGGCTAAGCATGACTTCACATCAGTGAAGTCACTTTTACAAAAACTTACATGTGAATTAATATATGTATATTTAACTAGGTGCTTTCAGTGCTTAGCATTTCTTTACTGCAGTGAAACTACTTTTACAAGATGTTACATGTGGACTAATGTGCACCGATTCGTTCCTTTCAAATAATTTGAAATTTTCAATATATTAAATTTTATTCAGAGTGAATTCGAATACTGCATTATTCCTTTGAATATTCCAAGAATTCTAATATTTGCCCAAGCCTATACAGAATGAGAGGCTGTTATTGTTTAATTACTTCTAGCTTAGTTAAAATTTAAACAACACATGTTACTTACATCAAAAATGTCTTCAGAATACATTTGATGCGAGGACATTCTCGACTGCCCTTCAATGTATTGTAACCTTGTCCTCATGGCTCGCTTTGAGGCATCATTTGAAAATCATTTGGGAAGACCACGGTGAATCTTTTTAGTATGCTTTAACTTTTCAGGTATTGATCGTGAAATGTGCAGTATGCTACAAAAATATTTAAATATTTTTGCAAAGTTCATATGATTATTACCTTTTTTCTCTGTTTATATATACATAAATGTATGATAAATTAGAATGTAGACCAAGGCCAGCCTTAGTTATTTCTGTTACTTTCATCTCATACCATATTTCACACGTGCACACACTTGGATCTAGCGATGTCACAAATACTCTATATAGGTTCATTATTAGGTATTGAGACATTTTATGTTAGCATTCTTGATTTCACAGACAGAAATCACAGGACTTTCATGTAAAAGCTTTTTTTTCTTATTGCGAATTCGGCATATAAAATACTTCAATGATGTTCACTGTAATTTATCGCTTTATAGGATTTTTCAAAAGCACATGACCTTGAATAGTCCAGTGACCTGCATAATCGGAGCATCTTTATGTGGAACCATGAGATATTTAGATGTCTGCAAAACATTTTCCAGCCATTTTGTGTTGTCTGGGCAGCTACATCACGTAGCGTCAAAGTGAGAACAGACACAAAATTAACCTAAATAAAGACAATCAATGAACTGCTAGTAGGATACCCCGCAATTCCCACCCCAATGTTAAAAATTAAGGCAGCTTGGCTCTATAGCAACGCACAGTCTGAAGAAAGTGTGGAGTTGGGCAGCCTTCTTTGCATCTCTTCAGTTATTTCTTCTTTTCTCTTATCTACTTTTTCTACCTTTTTTTCCCTTTCTTGATATTTCTATTTTTATATTTATTTTTCTCTTTCTATTTCTTGCTTGCTTTTTCTTTTATTTTTTTATATTTATGCCTGGTTTTGCCTGCGTTATTCCAATTAATGACAACATACAACAGCCTGGGCCCTTCAAATAATCTTCACTTAGTATTGCCACGCGCTTTTCTCATTTTCACTTTTCTTTGATTCGGTTTTCGCCCCCTAATTTCTGTGTCAGGAATGCTCAGCGCACTGCAAATTATTGTTCGAGAACGTTCGTGATACTTGTAGATTATTTTGATAAGATGATGCCCACTTTTTGAACATAATTATTCTGGAAGTTACATCACCGCTTGCCCCGCCGCGGTGGTCTAGTGGCTAAGGTACTCGGCTGCTGACCCGCAGGTCGCGGGTTCGATTCCCGGCTGCGGCGGCTGCATTTCCGATGGAGGCGGAAATGTTGTAGGCCCGTGTACTCAGATTTGGGTGCACGTTAAAGAACCCCAGGTGGTCAAAATTTCCGGAGCCCTCTACTACGGCGTCTCTCATAATCAAATGGTAGTTTTGGGACGTTAAACCCCACAAATCAATCAATTACATCAACGCTTAGCGATAACACTAGAATATTGGATGCCATGTGTATAAATGGCGACGCGCTTCACCGCTTGTTAGTTGATGGCCCGCTGACGCTGTGTTTGCTGCTTTCAGTGAAGTGTGTTGCTGTAATCTGACCTTCAGTTTATTGGCCACAAGTTTGGCAGAATAAACAGTTCTTCATCTTAACATCGAGTGTCCTCCCTTTGTCCACGTCGCGACCCAGTGACAGTAACATCATCAAGGCAATCTAAGAACAAGAGGAAGCTGCTTTCTCCTTTGCGCGAGCGTACGCTCAGTATGCTATAGATGGCTATGCTATTCGTGATTTTGCCTGCATTATGCCAAGCGATCACAACACACGACAGCCCAAGTTCTTAAGCTGTTCTGCTTATTAAAAAGAGTGTAAGAAAGAAAAAAAGAATTAAGCAGTCGGGGTAGGTCTGGGGAAGTTTGTAGTTTGTGGGGGTGCTGACACCCCCCTGTAAAGTTGTCTGCGCCGCGTGGCGCACGTGTCTCGCCCCAGGGCTTTGTGTCGGTGGTGACCACCGCCGGGCGATAGATGGCGGTGCGTTCGCTTTGAGTGCCACTGTTGGTAGAGTGGTAGCGCCGGCGGTGGCCCCTGGCGGAGGGCAGGCCTTGGTGGTGGGCGAGCGTTGAGCGAGCCTCTTCTGCACGTGGCGGCTGCCGCGAACGGTTGTCTGTCGCGTGGGCCCCCCGGTAATCGGCATCGCGGGCTTCGCGCCGGGGTCCCACGTGGAAAGTCAGGCGTTGGCGACGCCGCCTTGGGTATGTGCTAGTGTGTTGGGTGTCTTAGTGTGTGTTTATCATGTTATTGTGTGTTTAGTGTGTCACTGCGTTATGTTGTTTGTATGGTAGCGGGTTAATCAAAATTGATGTACCATTCGGCGGACGATATCGTCGTCTAAATTAGTTAATAAATGTATGTATGTTGTGTGCTTTGTACCGACCGCGTCTGCTGTGTCCGTTTACTCCAAGAGCGTGACGTGGCGATGCGCGCGTTCGCCTTGCCGAGACCCCACACTGGCTGCCCAACGTGGAGCTCTTGGAGTATCGGACGACAGTTTTTGCAGTTCGGTACAGGGTTAGAGCCGGAGTAGAGTAGGCCTAGGGGGGACTTCTTTGCTAGCGTCGGCGGTGGGCTTTGTTGAGAAGCGAGGAGATTGGTTTTGTAACATGTTTGAATTTGTCGGCAGGTTGACTTTCTATTTATTTTTTTGCTCGCAAGTGTTATTTTTGTTGTTAGTTTTCAAAAAGTTGTTGAATTAGGACGAGAGCCATGCGGTCCGCATCCTGGGGTGAGCAAGGCCTAGAGCACGTGGTTTCTAGGCCAGGCCCGAAGCGAGTGAGTACGGAAGCCTCGTGGGTGGTCCGATTTTCTGTGAATAGCTTCTTCTATCTTTTTGGGTTCAGGGAGCCGGGCGTCGTTGCTGACTTGTATTGCGGCTCGACGCCGAGGCGTCGTGACACCGCCCGGGGCGGTGGACGCCGATCGCTCGGTAAGCTGCTGTGTGCGGCGAGCGATAGGGCCACCTCACAGAGTGGACGTCTCCTCGCGGCTGCCTCTTCTGCGCCTAGGCTGGGTGCTGGGTGGATGCCGGTTGTTGCCGAGCGACTCATTAGGCCTAAGGCTCTGCGCAGCCGCCTGTCGCACGTGGCACAACTAGGTGGATCGTGACGGTGAGGTGTTGCGCTCTGCTTCCCTCACTTTTTTTTTCTTGTGAGCACGAGTTAGGAAAAGTGATTTTTGTTTTTATTTTGATGGGCGTCTCGGCCGCCACCGATGTATTAGCTAGCAGTACTGACCAACGTACCACGTGGACGAAAACCTCGGAAGCTTCCTTCCCGAGGACCTGCTCGATTGTTTTTCTTTCAAGTTTTTTTGTTGTTATTTATGTATTCTGCGGGAGGGATGTCATCCACGGCCGCCGGCTGTCCTGCACATCGTCAGCGTCGCTGGCCAGGAATGCGGTCGTGAGGTCGGGCGATGGAGATGCCTGGGACCTGCGCAACTGCCTGCAGTCCGGTGCCCTCGCGAGTTCTGGTCGCAACCGGAAGACGTGTCGGCGCTAGCGACGGATCATCGCGCCGACGGCAACGTTGCTGTTGCGGGGCCGGTACTCGGGTGAAGTCTAGCCGGACAGTGCAGCAGTGTCGACCAGCGGCGGTGTCGTGGTGCAAGGACATTATGGTCGTGCGATATCATTTTTTTTTTTAAAGCTTGTGTAGCTAATTTTTTATTCCCGGATATGGTTTGATTTAAGGTTGGGGGAATGTGGGGGTGCTGACACCCCCCTGTAAAGTTGTCTGCGCCGCGTGGCGCACGTGTCTCGCCCCAGGGCTTTGTGTCGGTGGTGACCACCGCCGGGCGATAGATGGCGGTGCGTTCGCTTTGAGTGCCACTGTTGGTAGAGTGGTAGCGCCGGCGGTGGCCCCTGGCGGAGGGCAGGCCTTGGTGGTGGGCGAGCGTTGAGCGAGCCTCTTCTGCACGTGGCGGCTGCCGCGAACGGTTGTCTGTCGCGTGGGCCCCCCGGTGCTCGGCACCGCGGGCTTCGCGCCGGGGTGCCACGTGGAAAGTCAGGCGAAAGTCAGGCGGAAAGTCAGGGTATGTGCTAGTGTGTTGGGTGTGTTAGTGTGTGTTTATCATGTTATTGTGTGTTTAGTGTGTCACTGCGTTATGTTGTTTGTATGGTAGCGGGTTAATCAAAATTGATGTACCATTCGGTGGACGATATCGTCGTCTAAATTAGTTAATAAATGTATGTATGTTGTGTGCTTTGTACCGACCGCGTCTGCTGTGTCCGTTTACTCCAAGAGCGTGACGTGGCGATGCGCGCGTTCGCCTCGCCGAGACTCCACAAGTTACAGAGCAAAAGAAGGGAAAAAGCCATGATGATGATTAAGAATAATCAGGCCCCTGTAACCTTTATTGAACACAAGATATCTTACTGTGATTAAAAAATATGTATTCCGGCTTTACACAAGAAAAATATAACAAAATCTACACAAACGTTTTGGCACTTATGCAGGTTGCTTCCTCAGTACGCACTGGCACTAAATGAGCAGAGGTCACACAATCCAGTGCTAGTCTCGTATGTCTCTGTACTGTTATAAATTCGGGTTTGATGGCGTCCTACCGCTGCCTCCACTGTTACAATTTTCTGTTTCTTGCAATGGTAGCAGTAGCCGAAAGCGGCGAGCAGACGAACGAACTTCGCTGAAGCCTTCGCTGAAGCCTTTGCCCAGGGGCGGAATAGGGAGGCAATCGGTTTTGAAAACAGCAACAGGTAGGAACGTTTACTATAGCAGGTTATAGTTCGTACAGAGCCGGCAAGCACGACGTCGGCTGGGGCAAAAATCCTCAAACATGGAGCCGAAACGGCCCTAAATAACGTTTTGGTCTCTTCTACGAGACCAATTCCCGGTGCTTAGAGGAAAAGATGAAGCTTTCCCCATAATGGCACGGTGGCTCGACGGAGGGGGCGACGCTTTACCCGGAACTGCACGGTGCCGCCTTCTGCGTGGAAGGTGGCGCTGGGAGGGGAGAGGGGAGAGTTCGCCTGAACTGCGCTCGTACTTGCGGAAAAAAGCCCTCCCGAATGAGCATCATGCCTGTGGCATAACAGCACCCCCGCCGCCAAACAATGCATCCAGTTTTGAGCAGTCTAGCACGGCTCGGAAGGAGGGATGCTGGTTTACTGTTGAGAATTGTGACTGTTCTGCTTTCTCTGCCCGTGGTGACTTTCAGAGCCCTGCAGGGGATCACTGGAACGACGAAGTCGAACACAAAGCCAAACCAATCTGGCCAAAGCAAGCGCCCTCCAAATGCTGATTAAATCACCAGACCAGCAGAAATGAAAATATTTCCTTGAGATTAAGCTCAGCTAAAAAATAGCACAACGAGCAACGTATCTGAGGACTAATACATAATGTGGACACACCTTCAGTCAAGTGTCAGTGCATGACACTGTTAAACCAAACAGAATTTTTTTTCGAGCGATTCTCGAATTCTTTTCGAACGCTTTTGCCGACGCCTGTTTCTCTTCGAATGGTTAGGAATGCTGGAAGCCCCAACACACTTATTCACAAGTGAGCTGTCTTCGACAGGCTCTGTCAAAACTCTATGCGGCTGAACCAACTTATCTTTGTGGTCATTGTTAGGTGTCTGCTGTAGAGAAGAGACCAAACGAAGATTTCGGCTTTAGAATTTCTCTGAAGTTTCTTTCTTCGCAACGCGCTTCGTGTTTCATCTAGATCTCAGCAGTGGCCTGAATTTCAAACTTCTTTTATTGAGCTTTGTCCCGACATCAGCCCTGACATTGAGTAAGGCATCTTGAGAGCCATCGCGCTTAGCCACTTTCGCGTGTTTGGCGTTATTCGACTTCGCCTTATGTTTTCGCCGGCAACTCTTCCCAATGGAACTGATCGCCGTGCTCACAGCACTGGCATTCTTACTCGCAAGTACGCTGCCTTCACTTTGTGGAGTCAAAGCTCCAGGTTGGTTAGCTAGCTTTTCCACGGGCTCGTTGCTAGCTGTCTCTGCTTGCGACAAAATGGGATTACTGATGCCTTTAAAGCCAATCAACTCGCCTGAAGGTGTCTCTTCAGTTTGTAAGGGTTCTCTCCCTTTCCAGAATAAACCGTGTTCCCAGGCCTTTGTAGCCAGCCTCCTGCTCTATTTGACGTGATTCATCCCGATCATGTGCTCGGAGAAGCGGCCCCGTCTATAGCGCTTTACGATGCGCCTCTGCGTCCCTACGCTTCCCATGGGCCTCCGCCCCAAACTCCTCGTGATGCTCCTCTGTGTCCGGTTTTGTCTGACGCTCTTCGGTGTCCTGCACTTCGCGACGAGCCTCAACATCAGATGCCTCACGACTTTCCTCAGCGTCCCGCTTTCTCTGACGCACTTCAGCGGCGTGCGCATAGCGACGAGCCTCAGCCTCTTGCGCTTTCCGTCTTTCCTTTTCATCTAACGCTTTTTGGCAAGTTTGACCTTCAAGTGCTACACGATGGGCGTCAGCCTCCATCGTTCTACAGCTCGCCTCGTCCTCCAGCGCTCTACGTCGCGCCTCATTCTCTCGCTCTTTTCGGCGGTCGTCTACCTCTGGCGCCTTAGGACGTGCTTCAGCACTGTCCTTATCTGACTTTCAGCACGATTTAAAAGAAAAAAATGTCTTATCAAAGCATATCTAGCATGGCTAAAGTCTCCTGCTTCCTCAGAAGGTAAGCAACGCAAAATGTGCGCAATCTTGTGCGGACACAACGTGACGAGCCTTTCCACCCAAAGGTCACGACTGACACTAACATTACTGCAGACAACCTCAAAATCGTCGAGAAAATGTGCAACGTTCTCGTCTATCTGAAAGTTTCGGAGCTGGCATTTCGCTTGCTGACAATAAAGTGCTTGAATTTTACAATCAAGCTCTCTCATTTTGAGTGCATGCTCTCTTCTTTTGCAACTCGCCTCGGCTTCCCATTGTTCGCGTCTTTGACCGTCGAGCTCTTCGCAACTCTTTTCGGCTTTCTGCTTTTGCTCACAAATGAGCTCCCAAAACTCATCAGCCTCACCGGCAGTCACATTCTCTGCCGCATCACCTCGAGAATCGCTTCCCTTGTTTTAGCTAATTCGGCAGAAATCCCCATGGCTCCACAAATTTCAAGGAGGTCCTCCCCAAGGTACTGCTCCATCACAATCTCGTCCCTCGTGATGCTCTACTACTGATATTCACCGTACTCTAAAGCTAATCTCATGGTTTAAAGCACGTGAATAAGAAATTATAAGCAACAAAACAAAAAACATTCCCCTAACATCTGCCTGTCCTAGAGAGGTCTGGCGAACTGAACCATAAATGTTGGGCACTCACCTAACCAAAGTAGCCGACGATGGTCCAACTTGTGGCTGCTGTCGAACAGTGTCATGGGTGTCCTCGAGCCTGCAGGAATTCACTCCAACTCCGAGCAGTTGAGATCAAGATAGCGGGTTCCACAGCAGTGAAGCGTTGAGGACAGGGGTAACGTATTCCAGCGTATCCAAACGCCGATATCAGGTGGGTCGTGCTCGAGCTTCCAGGGGTCCGATCGGCGTGCCAAACATAGGGTAGCATATCCCAGCGTAGCCAGATGCTATCACGGCAGTATTCCTCGTGCTCAAAGATCCGATCAGACTTGCCAAGCGTAGGGTAGCGTATCCCAGAGCAGCAAACTTTGAGGACAGGGGCAATGTATTCCGAAGCTGCCAACCACTGTTATAAATTCTGGTTTGATAGAATCCCACCGCTGCCATCACTGTTAGGAATTCCTTTTTCTTGCAATGGTAGCAGTAGCCGAAAGCGGCGAACAGTCGAACGGACTTTGCTGAAACCTTCGCCCAAAGGCGGAATAGGGAGGCAATCGGTTTTGAAAACAGCAACAGGTAGGAACGTTTACTATAGCACTTTATAGTTTGTACAGAGCCGGCCGGCACGACAACGTCGGCTTAGGTGAAAATTCTCGAACATGTGGCCGGCACAACCTTCAATAACGTTTTGGTCTCTTCTACGAGACCAGTTCCCAGCGCTTGGAGGAAAAGGTGAAGCTTTCCCTGGAACGGCACGGTGGCTCGACGGAGGAGGCGACGCTTTGCCCAGAACTGCACGGTGCCGCCTTCTGCGTGGAAGGTGGGGCTAGGGCGAGGGGGGGAGAAGAGTTTGCCTGAACTGCGCTCGTACTTGTGGAAAGAAGCACTCCCAAAGGAGGATCATGCCTGTGGCATAACAGTACACATCTGCTAGGGGGCTGTGTTTGTTGTTGCATGTGGACTTGTCACGACGAATGAAACCTTTGTTTTCGAGCTAGTGTCGTTGCATTACTGAAGCTGAAGACGTGCCCCATTGTCCAGCAGTGTTCAACAAGTTCACGGGTGACATGACACGGGTGGCTATAGCGATGTCTCCTTTGGGCTCCTTGGGCCTTGACTGCATCCTGCTTTTTTTGCCAATGTATGTGGCATCGCAGTCACCGCACGGTAACTTGTAAACGACTCACTTTGATTGTTCACAAGGGCACAGTCTTTGGGCTTGGTGAACATGTTTCCCAAAGTGCAATGAGGCAATGGTTTTGATGCCCAGTGGACAAAGTGCTTTCTGAACGGATTCTGGTGCACCCTGAACATAAGGAATGGAACAATAGATGTTGTTTTTCTACGGCACACTCCTTGTTCCTTTTTGTATGCGTTTTTGTGTGTCATTGATAAACATCCTCGGATAGCACCTTTGTTTTAATGTACTAACCATGAAATGAGGTGGAAAATGTGGTTGGTGCATTGGCAGAGACATGCAGCACAGAGTCACAGAGTCATATAAAAAGTATGATTCTGGAGAAAACATTGCAGAGGAATATACCAAAGCTGAATCAGCCTGACTGTTGCTATTACTGTGTGGAGTATGTTGACATTATACTGTACACTGTCAGTAAACAGAACCTGAAGGGACTGGGAAAATATGTTCCATTTAACAGAAGTTCCATTTGTTGAGAGGTGAACATGAGTGCAGAATACAAGCCAGAGACCAAGCATTGCAGAGGCAATAGTTCCATTGAAGCAGTAGTTCCATTTAACAGATTTCCGTTTACTGAGAGTCTACTGTATATTGTAAGCTTACATGGACATTCACATTGTGTTGTGTTTGGCTTTTCCCATAACCGGTGTTTGGGCATGCCTTCATGTATTTACATTTTCAATGCTGACAGACTAGCAGTTCAACTTATTCAGTAACTGACATTCTACGAAGTAATAGATGATGATTTCTTACGTTCTAAACCAGTGGACAGTTTAGTCCAAGCAGCCCTCAAAATTCATGTTGGTATTGCTTGGACGTATCCAAATGCAATTTCACATTTTGTGGCTGAGCTGCTTTCTCTCACTCGGAGCTTTCTATATTTCTTTGTCACTCTCAAGTCAGAATTTGCTTTCATAATGTGTGGGTGAACTGAGTGAGTGCCAAGGTTTTTGACTGGGCTAGTTGGTGAAGATCCATAATAGCTTACAGCGCACTCAGAGACACTTGGCTTCGTGCTTGTCTGCGCTCTTGTCTTCGTGTGTCTACATATATTTTCAATAACATTAGCTCACTGGGGAACGGTTGTTCAGTTTTTTATCACCTTAAGGAGGGAATGAGCCCACAGCTTTTGATTTTCATATGCGATACTCTGCCAGTTGTTACAATGGGGGTCATTCTCCAGTCCATTTCCTTGGGCGTTTCTGAATCCACAACACTGGAAGTGTCAGCCAGTGCCACTCATAATCACAGCTGGGAATGGAGAAAGTTTGCTGATGGCTTCATGTAGCATCTGACCTTTGCAAACTGGCAGCTGAGCAATAAACCCTTAGTCTCTATCTAATGGCATCAAGCTTGCTGCATTCTAGAATGTTTCTCTGAAATTAAAAAGAATAAATAAATAAATGAAGGGAATGTGTTGGGATAATAATTTATTGTAAGACATAAAGCCAATAGATAGTAAAGCCAAGAAACACAAGGGGTGGGGGCACTATTTATTGTCTTTAGTTTAAGTGCAGTAACTATTCTGTAAAAAAATTAACATGGACAAAAAGATCAACTTTCCCCTGGTACGCATTGTGATTTTATGAGTACATTATAGCGGGTACCAATGTTTATTAATATCGGCTCTGGTGACCATAAGCAGTTTTCACGCATATATTTGAGGTAGGAGCTTGTTTTGAATGTATATTGCCACGTTTTTCTTGGTCTATGACAAAGACTTTTTTTACTTTGTTTTTAACTTCTACGCAGAGGATGGACGGTGGAATCCTCACCATAAGCCTTGGCTCTTGGATGGAGCTGCCGGACTTGACATTCAAGGAGTGGGACTCGTCAAAGCCACTGCCTTCACAGGGCTCCCCCAACTGCCAAAACCGCGTGTCAGTGCAGCGAGTGGCCGAGTACTACCGGGACTATGTGAACCTCAAGCGTCTGCAGCATTATTTTCGGAACTTTTCTTCTGTGCAGTCTGTGCGGCCTTATAAATCTGAAGATGACCCTAAAGGAGGCCACCTGTGGGAAGTCAAAGGTGTCAACAAACAGGCTGGGGCCGCTTTCTGCTATGTGACACCACATGTTGTGTTAGCAGCTGGCCACTACGATTCGCCAAGACGACTGAATGTTCCAGGAGAGGACTTGCCTTTTGTGTCTCATGATTTGGGACGGCTGGAAGTTCTCTTGCGTGACACCAAGAGTTCCATCAAGAAATTAGCTGTTGTAGGGAGTGGGCTGTCAGCCGCAGATGCTGTAATTGCGGCACGTTTCCATGGTGTTGATGTTTGTCATGTGTTTCGCAAAAAGGTGGATGATCCTGATCTGGTATTTAACCAGCTGCCACGGTCCATGTATCCAGAGTACCATAAGGTACACCAGATGATGTCCTCGGCTGAGCATTACCCGGGCTACAAAGCATATGCCCATTGCCAAGTGCACTGCATCCACAGTGACGGCCGAATAGAATTAGATTCGCACTCAGAAATTCGAGATGTCTCCCACGTGCTGGTACTGATTGGATCCCACCCAAACCTTGACTTTCTGCCTTTGGCAGGCACACAGCTAGGCCTTGTAGCTGGGCTGCCCGTAGACTGCAGGGCTAACCCAATTCAAATTCATCAATACACTCACGAAACTGAGGCTCTCGAAGGAATCTATGCTCTTGGGCCTCTTGTTGGGGACAACTTTGTACGATTCCTTCAGGGGGGTGCTCTAGCTGTGACGGCACATATTTGGAGGAGTGTGGGTGGCACCTAAGCCTCTCTGGTGTACATGAGGTATGGAAACAAGGCTGCAAAAGCTACGCGAATCCTTGTGAGCTGAGCTGTATAACAACGATGGCTCTCATGTTGCTACCTGCTGTTGTTTGTGACCTTATGTTTATGGGCCAATTACCATGGGGCAGCTCTGCCCTGACAAGCGTTGCAGCCCAGTCATGGTACAAAGTGGTTTCTGACCAATGTAGGAGCTAGTCTGTAATTTTTATCTATATAGTATGTTTACTGCTGCTTGTCAGTTTTTGCTATGCACGCCACAGGGGAATTCATTTTTTTAAACTGTTGCGGTTGCCATTTTAGTTAAGTAGCACATCGTGACTTTCGTTACTTTTTTAATATTAGAAACGTATTTTAAATACTATAGTGTAAGTGCGTACCATTTGTGATCTTTGTAGTAATGTTATTTAATTCAGGTTTACGCTGTCACTATAGCACAGGTCTGATAAAATTTGGATCACAATGGTTTCGAAATACTACAAATGATATACAAGATTACCCCGATTCACTTGTTTGTTATCATTTCTACGTTTATTTATTTTTCATGCATATCAATTTCTACGCACAGATAGATGCTCCAATTCACTAAACTCGAAAAGCATCCTTTTTGCAAGGTGTTTACATGTGTTAATCCTTATATACGTCACTGGTCTTGTAGTCCTGCAACATATATAGCTGCACTGTGCATATTCATTGTTCACTGAAAGATCCTGTACATTTGTCATAGGTAAAGTTACAAGTTGTACTACACCTACATTTATATATATATTGCATAATTACGTACAAGATGGAATGTGATAACAGTGTCACTTATAAACCAGTGCTCATTTTCTGTAGTAGTAGTTTCATAAAAAATGCTTAATGAGTATAGGTACGCATGTATTACATTGATATTAGAGTTGGTTAAGCTGCCCGTGGTAGCTGAAACAGTTTTTGTTTTTTGTGTGTGTGCATGGATGCATGCATTGACACATGTATCACGTGCATGCATACCTGCACAGTGGGTCATGTTGATAATTATATAAAATGTATCATTCTCTATATGGTGCTTCACACTGTCACAGGAATTTGGTTTTCTGAAGCAAAAAGTATTGCAGAATCTACACATACTAACTTGACTGAGAATTGTAATTGCTCTGAAGCTTCTCGTATATAGTTTTCGTATCACCTGCTCAAAAGGTAGGGTGTATTTGCATTACATTGTGACAGTAGCAGATCACTTGTACATCACTGAAACACTTTCCTGGTCAAGTTGTTGTACCTTTAAGCTGATCAGCAGTGTTAAAGTACTACATAACTTCAAGGAGAACTGTGATACAGACTTATAACATCATTTTTATAGTGTTTGAGCCTGCCTGGAGCTGCGCACAGTCTATAGTGCTACCAGCTGTGACATTCAGCAGTGGGAGAAACATGCTTACAGCCAGCACTATGTACGGGAAGAATTTTTTTTGTGCTGATTATTATGTCTGCAGCTGTGGCGTGAACAATGTAGTTGTGAATGTAGCACCATCTGGAGCACCTTTACATCATAAGCAATTTTTGAAATTTCTTTCTTAAAGTAAGGAGCTGCATTTCTAGTATTTGGATAAAACTGTGCAGGTATGAACTTCGTTTGATAATTGGCTAAAGTGAACATGATTGAGCCTACATTTAACCTAGCTGTACATTCAGCTTAGAATCTTGTGAAATTGTGGACATTGTTAAATAATGTTCCAATGTTTTGTCAGTCCTGTAGTCCACCGTCAGAATGAGGTAATGTCAATATAAAGTCATGAAACAGGTGACTGAACTTCAAACATGACAGAAACGCTGTCATTTTGTATTGCTGCAAATGCACCAGCTGCCTGAGCTACACAGTTTATATAACCAAAGCAACATCACCATTCTGTAAATGTCTGGCCTTTGATTTTGTGGTGCAACACACAGAGCACATTTTCTCATCAAAACCTTTCATACACATCAGCATGATTCACTTTTTCTTTAGCTTATGTAATGCTACTGTTATTATGCTAATTATGAGTTGTAAGAAAAAGGTATACCAACGGACATAATTGTTGTATGTGTCACGTTAAATTATTTTGTGTCTAAAGAAAATGTCACAAGCAGTTATCTTTTATGCTACGTTGGAAATTGTTCTTTCCTAAAAATACCACCTCCCCCACTTTTTGCCTTTATTTCATTAATACTGGTTATGTAGCACAACCTAGAACACCCAAGTTTGGTGGACTCATGAACACAATGCTTCAGCTGTAGTGGTTCCTAGTAAACCCGCAGATCTCACAAAGCAGTCGTTCTGCATTTCTTTTTTTATCTGTTTTTCTTTTAGCATGGAGAAAATAAAATTTGAATGCTCTTGCCATTGCATGGTAATCGTGTGCTAAAATGTATCCTATGTTTGTGGAAGGGCACTCTGCAGAGATTGACGAGTTGTAGCTGCCAGGAGCAGGCACAAGCCTGTAGTTTGTTATTTGAACATTCCTCAATATCTTTGGTTGACCAAATGAAGTACATTGAGCAGGAGTACAGCAATCTCTCAGGTGAACAGATGCTGCAGCAGCAGGTTTTACGACGTAACTTCTTCATCCTCATGTTCTCTCGCATGACACTTGCGGAGGTGCTTGATGTGCATAACCTGTTGTAATGTTGCTTAAAGCGAGACTTCACAAAAGGAAACTCAGTAGTAAATTCAAATGCTATTTCAATGGAATTGCTTTGGGACACTATAGGTAGTACACCACAGCTTTGTTTTTCTTTCGCATGACACTTGCGGAGGTGATTGATGTGCATAACCTGTTGTAATGTTGCTTAAAGCGAGACTTCACAAAAGGAAACTCGGTAGTAAATTCAAATCCTATTTCAATGGAATTGCTTTGGGCCACTGTAGGTAGTACACCACAGCTTTTCTGTGGTGTACTACCAAGCAATTTTGGTGTTTTTTTTTTCTGAAGAGCCTGCACTTTTGTTTTTGCTATATCGCAGGGCTATGCACAACAGTGCTAGTGCCATTATGACGAAATAACCAAACGATATGCGTGGAACACCCAGCAAAAACTTTAAGCAATAAATCTAAAGAAATTTAGTGTACACTTAGAATATCCACAATCAGATGGCTATATTGGATTTCTGATAAATATGCAACATTACACTAATGAATGCCTATTTAAGTATTTGTTTATGCAACTATTACATTTGTCGTCTTGCCTGTACCACTTGAAAATGAAACTTCCTTGTTTTGCTTTAACCTATGCAAATTTTACACGGTCAAACTGTCAACTTCGGTCACCTGATGCTCTCTGGCAAACAAGAGGGTTTTCTGCACTCACTGCTTGGGATAGTATGTGTAGCATTTGCCAACATTTCCAGGAATGAAATGTACAGAAATTTCCAACAATGGGGCAACACTCTCTGTAGCTCAACTGACCATAGCTCAACTGATAGAAATTTGGACATGTAATTCAAAGGTTACTGTGGGTTCTATGTACAGAAAGGGTGTTTGCCCACTTTTATTGATTTTTCATAATTACTGTACTACAACTTAAAACAACCAATTATAGTTATAGCAAACTACAGTTTATAAAAGAAATGAGCTCCTTGAACATTGCCTGACCTTACTATCTACTCAGTCGCAATTGAAGTAGAAATCACCACGGCAGACGCGTTTTGACGTAGGCAAAATGCAAAAGGTCCTTATACTTTTTTAAATATCTTCATTTTTTTTTATCACAGTAGTTCATTAACTGATGAGACCGTGTTGGGCCCTTGGCCAGACACCAACAGTGAAACTGTGGTCATAAGAGCGGTTATAACCTTTTTGGAAGCAACTAGACTATATGCGCGACTATAAAATTTGTCTTGGCTAGAAAGAATTTCACATACTCACCTCTCTATCTCACCATCGTCATCCATTGGTCTTTCTTCTCCTCTTTCCACTCCCCCAGTGTAGAGTAGCAGGCAAGAGCAAGCTATCGCTCAGGCTGACCTCTCTGCCTTTCTGTAAATAAATTTTCTCTCTCTCTCCATGTTTTTCCTTAGCCTTTGTGGGATTTCTGACCAACACTTTCCTGTTCTCACAGAAAAGGTGGGCGACTGGAAACGCTGCATTTATGTTCGGGGAACAAAATGACTCCTCTTTTGCTGGACCATACTGACCTTCGCTACACTAGATGGCAGGGCTAATGATAACCAATTAATTATTTTAGGGTCTGAAAAGTTGCCAGATAAATAAATTGTTAGCTTTCTATCACACAAATAGTTTCTCAAAAAGGTTAATGCTGGACCTGTTATTCCTCAGGCTTCTCATTTTTCCAGCAACATATACTGTGATTAATTGTATCAAAAGCCTTGGAAAAGTCAAAGAATTTGGAAGCAAGAAACAGTCCTTTGTTAATGGAATGTATAATGTAGTCTGTTAGTGAAATTACTGTCTAGTCGGTTGAACTGCCTGAACGGAAACTGAATTGGCAGTTGTTCATGAGATTAAATTTTTTAGGTAACTATTTAGGCGACTAACAAACAGTTTCTCAATTATTTTGCTAATTGAGATTAAAATAGAAGTGGGTCGATAATTAGAAATAATAACATATCCCCTTTTTTGAAAATATGCATAACGTTTGTTATAACTTTGCAAAATAGGTATAACTTTGCAAAATAAGTGCTGTAGTAAGGTTACAGAATACATTTGTGGCCACTTCGGCTGGTTTCGATTTATTTCACTCACCTTCCACATCCTTCTCCATAGCAGAGCAGTGTAGGCACAGCCCGTCATTATGACTGTTTAACCCGATATGCCTACGTAATGCGATATCAGTGATTGAGGCCATTGGCACACAGCTAAATAATAAGCACAGCTTTCTCCACCTGTTGCTCATGTCATCTACTCGCAAGTAGTGCAATGAGGAAGCATATAGCGTGAGGCAATGATGAGGCAAACGTGACTAGCATATCAACATGTTGCATGCATGACTTATAAGCAACATGCATGACAATTGCACAGCTGAAACTGCATCACCACAGTGCCAAGGTACAGTTCTGTAGTGTGGAGAGCCAGTTGAGCTCTGTGCAACGTAATTTTCCCATGGGCAAGCTCATCTCACGTAGTGGTTGGAAACCACAAAACAGGCGCTGGAGATGGGTGCGGGAATCATTACTTAAAAGAAGCATCTATGCGGTGTGCAAAACTGTCATATTTGAAAAATCTTGAATTTGAAAAAAAGCTTGTTTAGAGATGAAAAAAAAAAAAAGATGGAGCTTGTTTACTGACCCTTTAACAGTACCAGAAACACCACTATTGCTGCAAGAATACATTTGGCAAGCTAGAAGACTCGCAAAAAAAACTTACAAGTGGCAATGCTGCCTCGAGCTTTATGCACGAATTCAATATGGTGTCATAGATTTGATAGCATTTGGATGCTACAGAGAGAGAGACGACTTTATTTGGCATAAATGGATCTTTCACAGAAAGGTAACGTTGTGGCGTGTATATAATTCCTCACTGATTAAAAATACCACGCCTGTGGGGACCACGCAACACAGTTGGAACATAAGTCGGGGAACCATCTTTCACCCAAGTCATTGCGAGTTATGCTCCGGCACATACAGCAAGTACAGTTGCGAGGTACTCGCTATGCATTAAATTATCAAATTTTAGAAGTAGCGAAACACCTAGTACACATTTCTACGGCACTGTGCTATTGCTTTCGTGGATGGTGAGGATGAAGAATTATGGCTGAACCCTTTGTAATTGGTGAGAAGTTCCAATTACCTACTCATTTAACAATACCCATTATGATACCTAGGGCCATTCTTCTCTTCTGGTACACAATATTACACCTAGTCACTCGTTTCCATGCCATGTATGATGTTCATATTGGGTCGTCTTCTGAAAAGTTTTAAAGACAGGTGTGGCTCTGTGGTAAAACCGCCTTGCTATGCAGGTTTAGAAACCCAGGCATGCTATGCAGAACGCCTAGGTTTAAATCCGCTTCGAACCCAGGTATTTTGTCTTATGTGTGTAATAGCTGTGATGCCCCTGAAATTATTTGTTGTTGCAAGATCACAACAGCTTTTGGTGTGAAATTCATTTCATAATGTTCTAAGGGAGCCACAGACTTAACAGAACAAGTTTTGAAAAACTTCATGAAGTTGTGTCTGAATTACAAAAAGAGAGAGAGAAAACAATTCCAAATCCATAATATTGCACTGATATTCAGGTGCTGGGGTTCTGAAAGAAAATTTAAAAAATAAAATTTTGACATTGACTTGGTATACTAAAAATAAATCCATGATGGCAAAGCTAACAAAGATTGAGTTCTAACACTGTCTGTTTCATTCTTTCTACCTATACATTAGTGATTTGGTTGTATTCTGAAGGGCCTTAAGACTCAGCATAAAAAATTTCCCAAACTTGGGGAAGTGCATAAATGTTTTGAAATTTATGACATTATATCAATATTGAACACAAAATTCAATAATAGTGCTTTGCTTCTATTTCGTGAAATAGCAATAAAGTTTTTCACCCGATAAATGCTAGAGTTTGAATATTAATTATTGGACTTAACATCCTAAAACCATACGATATGATTATGAGAGACACTGAAGTGAGGCTCCAGAAATTTAGAATACCTGGGGCTCTTTAACGTACAACTTTAAGTATATGGGCCTCAAGCATTTTTGCCTCCATGGTAAATGGCACCACCGCAGCCAGGATACGATCCCACACCCTGCAAGAATGCAATAAAGCAGCATTACCACTAGACCACCGTGGCGGGTCTAGTAAAAGTTCTAATGAATGCTTTACTAGCGAAGAGTTGCGTATTGCTCCTTAGTGTCCCTTGAAGGTGTGTTGTCCAGAACAAAGAATGCTAAGGCTTCATGAACCAAACAAGAGATCCCTGCTGTATTTGCTCCAGAGCAGTTGCTATCGCTGGAGTTAAGATAATCTACATGCCATTAGCAGCCATTCTGCTATAAAGAACAATTTCACTGGCAAAGGTTCACATAATAATGTTGCTATGATAAGCACTCCATGCGAGCTGATCTACATTGGTTGAAAAATTTATTCATTAGGTTTAACATGCTACAACCATAAACAGGCACGCTGCAGTGGTGGGTTCTGCGGCAACTTTAACAGCCCGGGTTTCTTTAAAATGCACCACAATCTGAGTACTCAGGTGTTTTTTGTGGTGTATTCCGAGTGCGTTTTTGCCCCATCTAGTGCAGTCTTGTATTGGAAACTTGTTTTTTGAGTCGCCACTTTTCATCTGTGAACCATGGCTTGCCAAATCACAGATGCAATGCAACTCCTCCAGCATACAAAATAGTTTTATTGCACTGCTACAGCATAGCTAGGTACAGAGTTTCTTATGGTAGTGTAAATATGACCTGATTCAACTGAACTCTCTTCTAAACGTTCAGCTTATTTATTATAATCTTGAATTGTGCACATGATACACTGACTAACTAATGATAACAAGATAACAACAAAGAACTAAAAGCACTGGTGCATGCATGTGAACATTAAATAACACCTGCCCAGCAGCCAGAATTCAGTGTTGTATTTTTGCACTTCACTACAATAATATCACAGGAACTGAGAAACACTGATTTTAACATTCACCCAGACATTCTCTCATCATGTAACTGATGTTCCACAAGCCTGCGAAAGAGCCCATCAGCAATGCCCATCAACTGCTTATAAGTTCCATGCTCAACAACAGTACCTGCCTTCAGCACAGCAATTTTATCTGCCCTGCGAATTGTAGAAAGCCTGTGAGCAATAGTGAGCACAGTGCGGCCAACCATTAGCTTTTTCAAGGCCTCTTGCACTGCTCGCTCACTAACAGCATCCAACGAGCTAGTTGCTTCATCCAGAATCAACACACACGGGTCCCGTAGAATAGCTCGAGCAATAGCGATACGCTGCTTTTGACCTCCTGACAACAAGATTCCTCGTTCGCCTACCATTGTATTAAATCCATCAGGAAGGTCTTCTATAAATTCGAGTGCGTTGGCCTCACTTGCAGCCCTGATCACATCTTCTTTTGAGCTTTCCTCCATATTCTTTGCGCCATAAAGAATGTTCTCAAAAATGGAGGTAGCAAAAAGTGTTGGTTCTTGGCTTACAATTCCAACATGCACTCTGAGAAAGTGGGGGTCCAGTTCCCTAATATCAATTCCATCCAGTGTGACAGTACCTGAAGTAGGGTCATAAAGCCGGAGGAGTAAGGATGCTAGTGTAGATTTTCCCTGCCCACTAGGGCCAACAATGGCCAAAACAGATCCGGCAGGCACTGAGAGGTTGAGTTTCTTCAAAACCTCAATCTCTGGTCTGGAGGGGTAGGCAAATGTAACATTGCGAAACTCTACCTGCCCTTGGAGGTTGGACAGAGCGAGTCCACCAAAATTTGGTAGGGTCGGAACACGATCCGCAATTTCCCATACCTTTTTTGAAGCACCTAATGCCTTGGTTGCTTCAGTGAAGAAGCCTCCAAGGCCGCCAATGGAAACACCGACATAAGCTGCATACAGCAAAAACGAAGATAGACTTCCCACAGTAAGTCTGCCATCAGACATGAGAATTCCCCCGTAATAGAGGACAGCTAATACAATCATGTTTCCGGTGGCACCAGTGCAGCCAAAAAAGACTGCCCGCAACCTTGTTTCAGTATTGACTTTGTCCAGCAACCTAGTAAGCCCTACAGAGTATCTGTTCATCTCAAACTTTTCTTTAGTAAAGGCGCGCACAGTTCTGATGTTCGACAGCTGTTCTTCGGCAGTGGCGCTAGACTCGGCGAGCCGCGTCTGCACGTCCGCTGCCACTTGCCTCAGTCTACGAGCAAAAGCGAATGAAATGATGGCAACCGGCGGCACTACACTCAAACCAACAAGTGACAACTGCGGCGATGTATACAGCATCATACCCACACCACCAAACACTGCAACAGCAGACCGCAGGCCATCTGATATGTTCTGTGTTAAGGACATCCCAACCAGCGCAGTGTCGCTCGAAAGTCTTGTGATGAGATCGCCCGTTCGGTTTCGGTCAAAAAAGGCCACTTCCTGCTGCATCAGCGAGGCGTGAGCTTGCTTGCGGAGAGAGTTGATTATCCGCTGGGCTGAGCTGTTCATAAGGTACACTCGACCAAAATTTGCAAGACCACCGATCACGACAACGCCAGTCAGAAGCTTGCAAATCCAGTTGAGGTTGGCCCGAAGTTCTGAGTTATCAGATGAAGTGTAAATCACGTCGATTACTTTGCCAATGCAAAATGGGAAAGCGATCATAACGGAGCTAGACACAAAAAGCAACAGGACTGCCGCACCGAGGCGAAATCGTTCGGGTCTTGCTTGCCGCAACAGTCTTCTTAGTTCACTACTGTCTACACGCCGAGCGTTTGAGCAAGCTCGGCAGAGTACAACAGACGCAAGTGATTTCACCGGAGGCACGCAGACTCGACGAATAGCACTACTGTTGGAAAGGACGCCACCATTCTTCGAAGAGATAAACCTAAGCAACACATGCTTACGGTTCTTCACTTGACGAAACAACTGAGAGCCAGCGCTCAGTACGAAAGCGTGCATGTTGAGCTCGTGCAGAAGAGGTTATTTTTCGTGCAATAAACAGCGCTTGAAGTAGCTAGTGGGACTCAACTGTACGGTTCATTTCTCAGTGGTTGATCGCAAGTTGAAGTTTCAGGGCGACACATTGCAAAAGTTTGGTATCGGAGCGATGAGTGCCTTGCGTTCACCAGCAGCACCACGCGCCCCACTCACATTGCCCCACTGCAGGAGACGAGCGCAATGTTGCCCACTTCTGAAGTTTTTTGAGTTTCTTTCCGATTGCTTTAATATAAAATATTAACTAACAAAAAACAGTAATTACCTTAAATAAAAATAAAAAAAAACTTTAAATTTGTTTTTGCTGATGCAAAATTTATTTCTGCTGTTTTGTGTGTGTTATATTGTTACTTTGCACTTTCATCTAGGCATCTGTGAAGTTTTGGGGCGCCACCAGTATCATCGTCCTTGAGTTGCAGCCACTCGCCCAACGCTGCAGCCAGCCTACTGCAGGTCGGGGGTGCACATCCTCACCTCCTCGCTGAAATTTGTGTGTCACATGTTTGTTGTCTTTGCAAAATGGATCTGAGGGACGATTCAGCTGAGCGAACGCCGCTACTGCAGGAGCAATCCGATTCATCGTTCCCCAGCTACAACGTCCAAGCTAGGGGTATGTGAAGTCGATCAATCATAAATTGTACCCGTTACATATCTGAAGACGCAAATAAGAGGGGGCTACCAACACTGTCGCCACCCATCGAAGTTCTTATTTCGCACAGCCCCTAGGCCATCGCTTTTCGCAGATGTTTGTCCGTCTGGCAGAAATAGGACGTTGTTGATGTGTTTGATGAGGTTTTTTACTGCTATTTCAAAATCTATGCGCTCGAGCTAGCGAATGTGGAAACCTTACTTTCGTTACTCCATCTATATCGTAGTTCTCTCATTGACTCAGCTGTGCATGAGCAATACCTCCGGTCGCTCGCTAAGCGCGAAGTATCTATAACATTGAAATTTCTGCTAGCTATTCGGCGTAGAAGTCGTAGTTCCTAACAGTGCGTGCAAAGCATATTGCGCGTAGAAGACGCAGTGACATGCAGCTATTTTTTTCTCTTTATTTAAGCGTTTACATCAATTGCCAGCTGGTTACGCTGCAAGGAAGTGCTAGATAGTGCTCTGTATTGGGCTTGTCACTATGTCAACATTGCGCGTTAGGGAAGTTGCTGAGAGGTGTTACTTTTTAATAAAGATATACGGGAAATGTTCATTCCACAAGTTCAATGTACACGCATATGAGGAAATTGCTTCTGGTCGATGTTACGAAACTAGATACTCTGGTACTTTTAATATCAAATAGCCTCATTGTCTGACACGAAACTGACGAGAGCTGTACTTCTATGCTAGCTCTGCATTGTACTCGTACCTGCATACGTTTTTCGTTGTAGACATGCGATATGTTACGCCCATACGAAATTAATGTAGTAGCACCCCCCCCCCCCCTCAGAATTTCTGACAACACCCCCTGTCGCTACAAAAAAGTTTCCGAAGGAATGCTGTGAAAGTGCAGGCTTGGTAATCAGTCTCAGGACAGTGGAAGTTTCAATGGGACATGTAGTTCCGAAGTGTTCAGCGCAGTAAGTGCTAAAGTTCAGTGTAGACTGAAGCACTGTCTGTTCATTTGCCAAAATGAGTAAAAACAAATTTCATGTACATACATATCTATAAAATAGTTCACTTGACTGTAAATTATGGTGGGTTATATCTTGATGAATAAAGAAAAAAAAAGTGAGGGACATAATGCTACACTGCAGTAGATCTAAGAAAGCCCCCCTTTGCCGGTGTAAGGTGGCATTAATCAAAGTCAATGGTTTGGTGTGTTGGTTATCATACTTGTGGGCAACAGTTCTTGGCGATGAAGGGAAAGCTGTGGGGTCAGAGCTTCAACACATGTACTTCTACGGGAAGTAGTCCAGTATGGTATGCGTTTAGCACTGCTGTGGAGGGTGATGGCTGCACGCAACCAGCGTTTAAAATCTATGCAGGCACCACTGAGCGATTGAGGTGCATGTGTTAGGCTCAACTTTGTCACACATGCAAAAGTGTGAAGGGACAACATATAAAAAACAAACAAATACAAATATCTCACTGGTGTGAGCTGTGTCCTGGCTGAAAAAGCTACATGTAGAAAATAAAGGTGGCTGTTTTATGTCATGCAGAAAATTGGGACACAGTAGTGGGACTACATTCATTAGCAGTAAGATACATGCGATATACCTCTGTAGTCTTGGCTTCATTGCCCTAAAAGTTTGCTGAGAGCACGAAGGAAGGAAAGGTAAGGAGAGGCCCTGACGTCACTCGTTGTGAAGCCGCGATGAAGCCGGAAGTCGGCCATATTGACTAGGCGAATTCTCCTCTCTTGTTTACATATGAATGCGAAGCAGAAGGCGCGACTCCCTCTCCGGCTCGGAAAGCACGTGGACCGCGCAGCGCGTGTGTCGTGACGATCCGAAACTAATGGAACTGGGCTCATCACTCTGAACCAGCGGGACACCTTCAGCGAAATCGCTTCGTCCAAGTAATAACAGGGAGTAACAGCTCGCCGACAACGAAGCAACTACGAGAGAACGCGCGCTAGATGCACTGACAACAGCGAGTGCTTTCACGTCATTAATTCAGCAACTGTACAGACAACACGATCGGTCGTGCGCCTTCTACGGTTGCATTCCGCCACGCGGCCAACGCAGCGTCCTGCCACTGTGTCCGTGTTCCGCGTGAAACACCGGCGTCAGCATTCTGCGACCGAGGTGACTTGGAGCACGGTGCTAGTGACAGTTGAACCTGGTTGCTGTTACGTTGAGATTACATGCAATGCTGGTCGAGAGTGTACCAAGCGGAACAGAAAAGGTGTTTTAATACGCACATGCAAGTTGTTACTGTACACACACAACACGAAACTATGTATGTGCACATGGTCCTCACGGCTTCTTGCTGGGCTCAACAGCGTCGTCCGTTGTCACAAGCAGGAACACTGCTCAACCGTCACTGACCTGCAAGGCGTTCGTCGTCATTCGGCTTCGTTATGGTGCCCAACGCAATTTCGCTGAACACTAACTGCTTCATCCGCCGCACGACACATGAATATGCACTTGTTCTACGCACTGTTGAAACCCCGTGATGGACAAATGGATTTGTAAACGTTGCTAAGAGTAATGTAACAGCCAGGAGAACACTGTGTAACCCATAACGCTGCGCAGAGCACAGATATTGTCCGCCACGGCTCAGCACGAGACCTGTGGAGGCACACATTCCGCCACGGCCGCTCACTGCTAGACCAGCTTCACTGCGCAACACGTAACCATAGCAATGCCACCATTGTGCCTAGTGAATATGGCCGCCATGATGTCATTTCCGCCACATTTTTTACGCCCTGCACCGGCTTGGCATGCCCTCTCCTTACCTTTTCTTTCTCCGTGGCTGAGAGTATAATTATCATAACGAATGGATGGATGGATGTGGCTGTACCCGTTAGATCGGGCGGCGGCTAACCCCACCTAGCCGTAATACTTAGTGAACTAACCATTAGATTTATCTTTTTTTTTGTCCTGAAATAGTGAGGTTGAGGATTTGTACTTTGCAGTGAAAGGTTTATTTTCACCCGTGCCTTGACCTTAGCCACCAATCAGATAACCTCCTTCTAGTTAAGTCTACCCGCTTAAAGTCTATTTTACCCTCCCTGTTCCTAAACCTCAGTGCTTTGAAAAACTCTGCGCCATCATCCTGAACTATCGGGTGAAGCCCTTTACAGAACATTATCAAGTGTTTGGCAGTTTTTCTTCCTCTCCACACGCACTGCATACTGTGTCTACCCCTTCGTATTTGGCCCGATATGTCTTGGTTCGCAACACTTCCGTCCTCGCCTCAAACAGTAGAGAACTACCTACCCCGTGTATTATCGTAGATCTTTTCCTTGGCAATTTCCTGCTTAAAAGTTCGATAAATCTCTAGTGCGGACTTCTTAATCATGCCAATTCTCCACATGTCAGTCTCTGTTTCCTTCACTTTTTCTTTTTAACATCTGTGTTAAGCAGCTCATGGAAGAAGGCAAAGCACAGAAAATGCATTAATGTATGTAAGAGTGTCTGGTTGTCTACCTCCCTGATTAGATCGTGCTCGCTTGGCAACTCTTATGCACCGTGCCATTTGAAGTGCACTGCCATAATCAAATTGTATCCATTGTCCCGTAAGTGTGCCCCCTTCCAAACATTATTATCCTTTTCTAATATGTGGGCACAGGAAATGTCTCTGTTGTTGAGAAAGGAACAAATGGTCAAAAAGAAGCATAGGTATGCACTAGTAATGTCCATGTCAAGTTAAGTCTGATCGTGCGCTTGAATATCACTGTTAGTTAAGATTTAAAGAAAAGCTTCACCGTCAACAAAACTGTGAAATAGAGCACAGCCATGCCAGTTTTTTCTACCTATGCAAATAGACATGGTTGCCAATGTGACGTGAAGAAAAGCTTTAGGCTTTTTTTTTTCCTAAAAAAAGGCTGTATTTTTATGAATTTAGATATCACAAACATGGTTGGCACAAACAAAAGAAAAAAAATTGGAAAATAAAGCAATCTTCCTTTTAAGCTACTTGTTTCAGCATCACAAATGTAGGAAAAACTTTTTAACTTTTTTAAATGCAATAATATGTGCTTGTCACTATCTGCTGTGGAGCAAATTATCATATGAGAGACTGGAGGCACAGGAAGTTTTGAGTGTTTTTGACTGGGCCAATGTGTCACATTTCCCCAAGGGCTGTGCTTCAGTAACGCCAGCATGCTGTGTGCCCAGCTAGTGACATTGGTATGTTGTCCATGTCATGACATCTTACTGAATACAAAGAAGTCCATGCGATGCACTTCTGCGCTATAGCATGTCTTGTCTGTTTATGGACTGCAATACCAGTCTGCTTGCCTGGATGAGTTTTCCGAGAGCCATTTGCATAATGTAAGATGGTTTTTCACAAGGCAAGTAGCTGTGCCCAATGCCTTTTATACAAAATAGTAAAGTATAGACACTCTTGCACTGCAGCAGGAGCAAAGAAGTTGTGGCAAGCAGGAAGTATTTATCTCAAGGTGCTAGAATGCTTGGCTAAATTGGAAAACCACATTCTAAGCTTCTAGTTTCTTTGCTAAAAGAAAAAAAGCTAGATTGTGTAATCACAAGACTGCTGATGTAAATTGTCTTGTTCATTTCGTATAGTGTTCACCACATATTTTTTTCATGTCCATTGGCCATCAATATAACTTCTGGAGATACACAAGCTTGTTTGCACTAATAATGCCTATTCCTTTTCTGTGCACGAGTGGTAATTTCTAGAACTCTGAGCTCGCACTTGACATATTCAAAGAGTTTTGTGATAGTAGATTCATGAGGCAGTGAGTTTCTTTTATGGAGCCATTCGATAGTTGCTTGGAAAAGCGTGGCAGGGCACCTTTATGTACGGCTATGCAGAATATGATTGCATAGCATGTACAGATCGGTCCAATCTTAGAGGGAACATGCGAGCACGTGGCCTGCGCTGTGTGGCAGCTGCCTATAGCACCATCAGCTGACAGCTAAGGAAAACATGTTCGCTTTCGGCGTCATCTATTGCTAGCCAAGATAACGATTCATAGCTGGTTGACAAGTTCTGATAGATTACACTTTCTCACCGCTCAAGCAATTAGCGATGTTGAGCAATGCCTGCAGGTTGTGTTGTGCTCACGCACCATCTTCGATTTGTCGGCAGCAGACGATGCACTGCAGGCATCGCTCTTTGCGTGAGCAGGGAGAGAGCGTAATCTATAGTAGGCAGCACTTGCCCACCGGCCATGACTCATTATTATGTTTGGCAATAGATGACACCGAAAGTAAATGCGTTTTCTTTAATTGTTAGTTGATGGCACTGTATTCAGCTGCCACAGAGTACAGGCCACGTGCTCGCGCGTTTCCTCTAACAGTGTGCCGACCTGTACAAGTGCTTTTCACCTCTATTTTTTAAAAAGAGAAAAGTAGCAATGTCTTTTTTTAATTAAAATTTTCAGTAATTTTGTGCCGCTAATTATGAAATGTGTTTTCTTTAATTGTTAGTTGATGGCGCTGTATTCAGCCGCCGCAGAGTACAGGCCACATGCTCGCGTGTTTCCTCTAACAGTGGATCGACCTAAACAAGTGCTTTTTACCTCTATTTTTTAAAAAGAGAAAAGTAGCAATGTCTTTTTTTTTTCATTAAAATTTTCAGTAATTTTGCACCTATAATTATGAAATGGTTCATTGTGCAATGATAAATTGCAATCCACCGATTTGGTCACTTCTTGCTTGGAAACCATCCCCGAGTACGGTGGATTCAGCGACAGCTTGCTGTGATATCACTTCTTCGTGCTTTCATAAATGTGGAAGCAGCTTATGTATACTGGAGATCACTGATTAGGCATCTATAGTGTGTACACATAGTGACTTCTGACTAAAATTATAGTTTTTATGTATGAGCATGAATGAGGCAACATGTGCATATATTTGACTTGATCACCATTGTGTGGAGACATTACAAAACAAATTAAATGTGAGTGTATGTGAGGTTTGACTGTGCATATATTGATTATAGGTTGTTTTTACTAGAGAGGAGTTGAGTTGCTTTGCTACATTGGCGAAGACGAATAAGGAAGTGTGATGAACGCGCCGGCTATCGCACAACCGTTGGCCTTGGGAGGAAACCACCAGGTGGTGCTGGTGCATGTTCGCAAATCACCAAAGGCAGCGATGCACTGCCCAGAGACGGGAATCAACCACATGCGCGGGCAATGTGAAACATTTCAAATATATTTTTTTACTCGTGCATGGCCTCAAATGGCGACCGAGAAAATATGTTAATTAGCTTCTGGAAAACAGGATGCCAACGCGGGTGCGCAACTGAACTGAAATATCGTCAGGTCAACAGGATGCCGAAAGTGAGCGCGTTACGGCACTGAAACATTTTATCGATCTGAAGTGGCAGAAGAGTTGAATGAGGAACTCAGTTGTGAGCCATTGCTTGCAACACCTTCCACGGTAAACCATCATTTTCTAAAGCACTAATCTGTAAATAAAGACTCATCGTAATGTCATACTCACAAACGAGAATCACGAGCCGTATCTAGATGAAAACTTTTTATTTTCTGCTCACACATCATACAACCCATTTCCGAGAAGTGAATCACTATCTGTTTACAACAATGCATTCTCAATAATTGGTCGCGCGTCCTTTTTTATCCCCAAGAAAAAAGTTTTATAGTTCACAAGCATCCCACAGAACATTGGGCTGCAAGCCTAGATGATGTGCCTGAGCTTCAGGTACTTCCTCTTTTCACGGGAATTGTTTGTTACTTCCTGTTATAGTATGACAACCTAGTGGGCTGTTTTGCCCAAAGTTATGCATTGATAATTGTTGCATAGCTTAGAGTTGCACTTAGCCTCATCGGCAGTGTTTGATGGGGCTGTATCATGTTGGTGCAATGCAGTGCTCAAGGCAATCCCTGCTGTGTAGAAACAGTTCTTGCTACTTTCATGCACCGGCGTTATTTAGTGTTCACTGAAATATAAATAACGGTATAAAAGCAAAAGGAAACATTTTATTTGGGGTTTAGCAAAGGGACTTTCCATTTTCAAGAAGTTTATTCATCTTTTCACTGCCGGGTTTCTTTAAAACTGCTGCATACTACTTGCTAGTTGTTGTTTTCTTTCTGCACGTTATGCGGAAATGTTCTGTTAGTAATGCACTAGGATGCTGTTAAGGAGAAGCAGACATTTTCATTGGAGGTTCTTTTATTAAAATAAAAGTAGCATTCAATCCGAACCTGCTGTTAATTAACGGGATTTATCCGGACTTCTCTGTTTCTACAACATGCAATAAATGCCACACCATATCTTGCGCATATGTCGCTATGACATGAGCGACACATGGAGGAAGCCTTTCTTGGTTGTTTTGTTGTAAAAGTGGGTGTAGTTATGACAGCGGGCTACGACTACCCTCCCCCGCAGGGGCGCCTGTGAAAGCAGGCGTTTGGTGTGTAGCGACACCACGGACCCGAGCTAACAAGGGTGTTTTGCCTCCCTCCCACGCCTAGCAGTGCGTGGCTTTGCCGTGTCCGGGGGAAAAGGGGATCCTGGGGGTTGAGCTGACGCCGGGTGATTGGACCTTTAAGGCCCCCCGGCGGAGGCAACACACCCCTTTGGCCCTGGCTTCACGTAGACGGCACCCCTGGGCTGACCCACCCAGGGGAAATCGGCAGTCGCCTTTTCCTATCCCTCTCTCCCTACATCTTCGTTTTTCTTACTTTTTTAGCTTTCCTGTCTACTTTTCTCTTCTGCTTACTTCCAATTTTCTCGGCGGCAAGGGTTAATCCTGTGCCAATAGCCTACCTTGGCCTAGGCGCATTGGGTTATAGCAGAGTTGTACGGCTGACGTCTGCAAGCTTTCAGCATCCGCAAACTTGCAGCGTCCCCTCGTTGGGCTTCGTGGTGGGTGGCCGCCAACGCTGCTGAACAACATACAATTAGCATGCATAAAGCATTCCCTTTACTTAGTGATCGTGCCTCCTCAAAGCGGGTACGCACCGAAGATATCAATTTTTTCATCCGGCCGAGACAAATCTTTCCTCATTTCCACGTTATACACTGCGAGAAAACTAACAAGCAAGCCAGAACTGTATCCCCCTTCGTAGTGGCTAGGTGCTTAACCGAAAATCTCGGTGCCGGGTACAAGGTTACCAAAATGGCCAGCGGAGATCTACTCCTTGAGATACATGACAAAGACCAATTCGAAAAACTGAACACCCTCACAACGTTTGGAGTCACACCCATCAGTATTACGCCGTACAGGTCCATGAACTCATCTCGCGGGGTAGTATTGGACGCAGATTTGCTTGACCTGACCGAAGCTGAACTTCTGGAAGGATGGAAGAGCCAGAACGTGACAAACGTACAGCGTTTTAAGATAAGAAGAGATCAAAAGGAAATACCAACCAAACACTTTGTACTGACCTTTGCTTCGAGCGATATGCCGGAAACCATTCAAACTGAGTATACAAAGACATCCGTGAGGCCATATATTCCCAACCCCCGCCGTTGCTTCCAATTTCAGAGATATGGCCACGGCTCGCAAAGCTGTCGTGGCCGAAAAACTTGTGCTCTGTATGGAGTCGTGGGCCATGCGTCGGACAACTGCGAAGCACCTGCACACTGTGTGAACTGTGGCAGTAATCATGCCGCATACTCACGTTCCTGTTCTTTCTGGAAAAAAAGAAAAAGAGATCTTCACTTTAAAGATAAAAGAAAACATTACATTTAAAGAAGCAAGAAGGAGAGTCTCGCCATTTTATGGCCCCACATATGCTGATGCGGCGCGCCAGGGGGAAGCGTCGGACCAGCCCTCGCCACTCCTTCGGCCTGTGCAGAGCGAGCCATTGGCTGTGGCGCCTGCCCCCAAGGCGGCAGTAGTTGAGTCTACTCCGCTTACTATTGAACAGAGACCAGAGACTCCAGGGTCCTCAGGTCTCAAGGCCTCACCTCGCCAGGCGAGGCCAAAGCTTCGAAAAACCAGCTCGCATGAGCGGGCATCCAGTGCCTCCGAGGAGGCAATGGATACGGCGGCACCCCTAGTGCTAAAAGAGCGGCGCGGCTCTCTGGAGCGCGCCAAGAGAACTAAAAAGCTCATAACAGGGCCTGATGATAGCCCTGTTACTTGAGCTCGACCCTTCAGCTTAAACAAGTCACTCCCTTAATGTACACACAGCACTACTTTACTTCCAATATGGAAACACAAATTATACTTTGGAACGTCAGAAGACTGCTTAAAAACCTCGACGACGTCCAAGAGCTTTTATACAAACACTCACCTCAAGTGCTGTGTGTACAGGAAACACACCTAAAATCCTCCAATACAAATTTTTTACGTGCTTACGTCATATATCGAAAGGACCGAGATGATACTGTGGTGTCATCCAGTGGCGTAGCCATTATCATTAATCAAGGAGTAGCGTGTACACATTTACCACTCCAAACATCCCTTGAGGTGGTGGCTGTTCGAGCGGTACTTTTAAACAAACTCATCACCATCTGCTCTTTGTACGTACCTCCCCACCACAGTCTTGAAAGACGTGAATTCCAGTCTTTAATAGACGAACTGCCTGAACCTTTTTTACTTCTTGGGGACCTAAATGCACATAGTGGACTGTGGGGGGATCCTTGCTGTGACGCACGAGGTTGTCTCATTGAACAATTTCTCTTCTCTTCCGGTGCCTGTTTGTTGAATAGGAAAGAGCCAACGTACTATAACGTTGCCAACAAAACTTACTCGTCTATAGATCTCAGCATCGTATTACCTTCACTCCTACCCCTACTGAAATGGAAAATCATAAATAATCCATATGGAAGTGACCATTTTCCTGTAGTGTTGAGTTCACAAACAACATATGAATGTCCTCTACATGTTTCCAAATGGCTGATAAACAAAGCAGACTGGAAACAGTTCCATAACACTACACGTTTAAGTTGGACAGACATATGTAGGTTAAACATAGATGAAGCTGTGCAGTACTTCACAGCTTTTCTAACTGACGCAGCAAAGTGCATACCGCAAACATCTGGAATGCCCGGCAAACGACACGTCCCATGGTGGAACACAGACTGTCGTAACACGCGAAAGGAACAGAACAGGGCATGGAGGTTGCTGCGCAACTCGCCGACAGCGGGAAACCTTGAGAGCTTTAAGAAAATAAAATCTCGAGGCAGGAGAACGCGTCGGCAGGCCAGAAGAGAAAGTTGGCACAAGTTTTTATCAGGGATAAATTCGTATACACAAGAGGCCAAAGTCTGGAACATGGTTCGTAGTGTAGCAGGAAGAAAAGTACATTCACTCCCACTCGTAAACACTCAGGGTGAAACCTTGGAAGATCAGGCAAACTTCCTCGGTGCACACTTTGAAAGGATATCCAGCTCGTCCCACTATACCGACACTTTCCAAAAATACAGAACAAGAATAGAAAAGCAGAAACTCGAACACAAATCCACTAGATACGAGGCGTATAACCAAGCTTTCAGTCTAGCTGAGCTCCGAACATCTCTAAACTCCTGCAGTACTTCTGCCCCAGGTTCTGACCGTGTGATGTATGAAATGTTAAAAAACCTACCAGCCGAAACACGAAAAACCTTACTTAGTTTATACAATGCTATCTGGTTTTCTGGCACTATCCCTACCTCCTGGAAAGAGGCTATTATTATTCCCATTTTGAAAGAGGGCAAGGACCCTTCTTTAGCTTCAAGCTATAGACCTATTGCACTTACAAGCTGCTTGTGCAAAGTCTTCGAAAAAATGATAAACTGCCGACTCGTACATATCCTTGAAACAAACAATTTGCTCGACCCATTTCAGTGCGGGTTTCGAGAAAGTAGATCCACCACAGACCACCTTGTTCGTATCGAGGCACAGATCAGAGACGCCTTCGTCCATAAACAATATTTTCTCTCTGTGTTCCTCGATATCGAAAAAGCTTATGATACAACATGGCGTTTCGGAATTCTAAGAGACCTTTCCCACCTTGGCGTGCGCGGAAGAATGTTTCACATAATCAAAAGTTACCTGTCAAACCGGACATTCCGTGTCCGAGTGGGCACGGTTCTTTCCCAAACATTTGTTCAGGAAACAGGCGTGCCACAAGGTGGTGTACTTAGCTGCACACTCTTTCTCATAAAAATGAATTCCTTGCGCTTGACCATTCCTCGCAATATGTTTTATTGTACATATGTCGATGACGTCCAGCTTGGCTTTAGGTCTTGCAATCTGGCATTGTGTGAGCGGCAAGTTCAGTTAGGTTTAAACAAGCTCTCCAAGTGGGCTGAGGAAAACGGATTCCGACTGAACCCACAAAAAAGCACGTGTGTCCTGTTCTCCAGAAAGAGAGGCATGCACTCACAACCTGACATTGAACTGAACAGTCAACGTCTGTCTGTCAATGCGGAGCATAAATTCTTAGGCTTAATCTTGGACAACAAGTTGACCTTTGTACCACACATCAAGTATTTAAAAACAAAATGTTTAAAAGCCATGAATGTTATAAAAGCGTTGTCACATACTATGTGGGGTAGTGACAGGCAATGTCTTATGAACCTGTATAGAAGCCTCATTCGCACCCGCCTAGATTATGGGGCCGTTGTTTATCAGTCTGCGACTCAAAGTGCTTTGAAGGTGCTGGATCTCGTGCACCATCTGGGCATCCGCCTTTCTACGGGTGCTTTTCGCACCAGCCCTGTAGAAAGCCTTTCTGTTGAGTCAAATGAATGGTCGCTTTATCTACGAAGAACTTGCATATTCTTTGTATATTTTCTTAAGGTGAAAGCAGACAAGAAGCACCCTTTATACTCCACTATTAATGATTTGTCGAGCTCTATTCTGTTTCAAAACAGGCCTTCGATGAGACAGCCCTTCTCAGTTCGCCTGAAGGGTCTAGCTGAGGAAACTGGAGTGTCACTGGAACACAGTTTAATGGCTCCTGTAGTATGCCAGCCACCGTGGCCGTGGCAGATTATAGACTGCGATGTGTCTTTCCTAGAAGTTACAAAACATGCACCTATTGCCCATATCCGAAACTACATCCTGGAACTTCAACACAAACACACACGTCCTGAGTTCTTTACAGATGCCTCTAAGTCTAACTCCTCTGTGTCCTACGCTGCTTTTGGCCCATCCTTTTCGCATGCTGGCCCTCTACATCCAGACACAAATATCTTCACAGCGGAAGCTTACGCGATACTTCTGGCGGCTAAACACATCAAGCAATCACAAATACAAAAAAGCAGTAATTTATACGGACTCCCTCAGTGTGGTTATGGCTCTGCACAATTTTAAAAAACTAGAAAACCTGGTCCTTGTCTCACTTTACTCTATTTTATGCACACTCAAACAACATGTTGTAGTGTGCTCGGTGCCAGGGCACAGTGATATTCAAGGCAACGTGATGGCGGATCAGCTTGCTGCATCCGTCCACGAAAGCACCGCCACTACACCAATATCAATCCCAGCCCTTGATCTTAAGCCGTCTCTCAAACGAAAGCTCAGGGACTATTGGCAGAGCAAGTGGGATAGACACATACAAAACAAACTACACGTTATCAAGCCACACATTGGCCATTGGCCCCCAGTATCAAAATCACGTCATACAGAGGTAACACTAACAAGGCTCAGGATAAGACACACATACACGACACACTCATATCTTTTGTCCGGTGACGATCCACCATTGTGTGACAGATGTGGTGAGGCATTAACAGTTCTTCACGTTTTAATCCAGTGTAAATAATTAGACACTCTAAGAAGTTAGAACTTTCCATTACTCTACCGACAACATATACCATTACACCTCGCAATGTTTGTCGGCAGGGAACCACTTTTCACCCATAAATCATTGCTAGCTTTTTTAAGAGATGTCGGTTTTTACCATGTAATATACCCAGGCATTGCGTAGCGTGACCTCTCAAGAGAGGTTGCTGCTGCAGTGGCTACATTGAGAAGCACTTGCCTCTCGGCCCTTGGACACAAGGGCGCTGATGAGGCACTTGTGCTAGTGCCAAATATTTTACACATGCTTTTATTATCGAAACCTTTTGTCACCCATTTTTACTATCCATATCACGCCATTGTCATGATTTTATTAGTTACGTTTTTACCCGCGTTAGCGCGAGGAATTTTAAGGCCCCTATACAGCCACGCACCATATCATTGTCCACATATCTAGTCACTGAAATGGCACTTTTTGGCCACCAATTGTCCCTTGTGCCATTAAGCCCTACACATCATCATACCACTACCCAAAAATTTTTGGTTGCCAGAAAAAGTGCGAAGACCAAGCAATAAACTGAATACAGTTGAAGCAGGTTGTTCTATACCCTGCAACTTTCTTATCACAGCACATATTTGCAAAATTTGCACATATTCGGCCATAGGGTAGTTTAGTGGCCCTTTAAAGGGCAATGTGATGGAGGAGAAGGGGTCAGGCAAGGAGTGTTGTGGTAAGCATATCAAGTATAGTTCCTTTTGTCAAAACGTTGGCTTAAGGTGCATACTTTCTTTGACGCTTACTTCAAGACTTTCTGTAATATATGTAATGCATCTGTTAGCTTTACTAACTTTGAAATAGTAGACTTGCAAAAAATAATCCTAATGTGTGAAATTTTGACCCTAGTAAGAGAAACTCGCAATTTCTATTGCACTTAGTCAGTGGTCACAACTCTGCTGTGTTATCAGTGGATAAGCATGTCATAAAGGGCAGATAACAACATGGCTTTGATCTGAGATAAAGAAATTTCTACTATATACTGGTTCAGCACTGTATTTAAACCTGAGGCACAGGTACCTAAGTGTGTTCTAATTTTGGGGCAAATAATGGCAAGAAACTTTAGAGAACAGCGTTCTTTTGACAACTCCAGTTGAACCTGCAAATAACGATAAAGTACCGTCTCACTGGCCTATTGACAGAGTATAGTCCTTCTGCCGAGCAAAAAATAATCCCTTACCACCACCAGAAGTTGCAGCAATGACGGCGGATTGGACTAACAGGATACCCATGTACCTGAAAAACAAAATTTTCAAAGAGCAGTATGGCTTTTAATACGAGCATGTCAATGAGCGAGAACATTTTCGTCTACATTGATAACCTTGATTATGCCTTTATTGGTTGTGCTATTAAATCGAATACATTTGTTATTTATGGTTTTCCTTGTATGTCATATTTTATTATGCCACTTGCATACTTATACACACGCTAGAAGTCTAAATAGTTCATAATAGCCAAGTATAAATGGGTATTAAAGGTATTCAATGGGTTATTTTTAAATATAAATTAAATTTGGCTTCTATGACTTACTCCTAAATTTTACCTCAATGCTATACAAAATTACAGTTCTTATTATTGACTAAACAGAGTGATTTCATGTTGATAATCGTTTTTGTTTCTTTAAAGATGAACTGCCACCGCCTTACAGTCCTCAGTATGCCACCCAGGGGAACATTGTCCCATGCAGAGTCTGCGGCTATGTCATTGACATCACCAATCGACGAGACCAACATGTGGTCAAGTGTTCTCGCTGTAATGAGGCTACGGTAAGCAGCCCTGTTGGTCATGCGATTGACTTGATGGCTATTTTTGACAGTTTTTATACACTGTACATTTTGAGTAGTTCATCTTCATCAGTGTGTTTAATGCTAACATATATGATATGGAAGCAGCCTTTGTTAGTTTAGCAAGTTTTCTGCAGGTAGCCTTACTTTATAGTTTTTTTTACCCAGAGATCTTCTTCAGGTTCTTTTAGCAGGGTGCAACAGTATCATTTCAAGTCTTTTATGAATGAATCACTGAGTATGTAGTGTGTGGAGCTATGTTAGCCTTGTTTTTCTTTACAATTAAAAATAACTCTTCTGAATATCAGTGAAACACGAGTGTCACTGGTGCTGGTGCTAGTCTTGATCAATTAGGGTAGTTTGGCTTTCATTTCGTTTATTAATGTTTCATTTTTTTTCTGCTGAACAGTTACAGTTACATAGAAGCTTGGAACAGTACCCTTATTTTGAGGGTTCTACTAAAGACTGTTTCATCACACTTTTCTAAAAGGTTGCTGTCTAGACTTTCTGCATGATCATAATGTTTTGTTCTGTAAACTAGCATTCAGTTAAATTTTAATTTCATGGTGTTCTGTCATCTAACAAGGTTAATTTCTGCATGTCATCTCAAGGCTACAATGTTTTTGGTTCTATTTTAGCTGGTGATTTTTCTAGGTGTGCAGCTGCATTATGGGTAGATTTTTCTGAGTGTTTGCTAAGAATTGCCTTTAAGCCAGCTTGGGGGTAATGTGTGCTTGTGGACACCTGCTGAAGGAAACTGAGGCTAGCAAGGTCAGCATGTGTCCATTGTGTTCAAATTTAACCCCCAGAAAAGATGCACACTGATGGCCTGACATAAATATCTATATATTAAAACAGTTTTGCCCAAACTTTGCAGTCATTATGGGCAGGGGATACTATACAATTTTTGAGTAGATTTTTTTTGTCCAGCTTTCTGCACTGCTTGTAACTATTCATAGTACTTATAACACATCTGTTATGTAATGAAATCGAACTGATTGGTTGTGAAGGGGAACCACTTTTCCTTAGTCATATGGTTATACAGAAGTAATTATTTTTTCTCGTTTCTCTGTTCTAGCCAATTCGCCATGCACCTCATGGCAAAAAGTATGTGCGTTGCCCATGTAACTGCTTACTGATATGCAATGTGACATCACAAAGGATCGGCTGCCCGAGGGCCAATTGGTGAGTCACTGTTTCTTTTCCTGTTGGTCTGACTGATCATACAGTTCATGAGGTACCATTAGTGTCAGCCTGTGAACAGACAGAATTTCTAAACACAAGTGTTATTTGTTAACAACTTTAGATAGCTTGAGTGAGATGGAGAACAAAGTACACTACACAAAGCTTTGTTCGCATTTTTTTCCAGCTGCAGTATCCAAAGAGACAGATCACTACCAACAAAACCAATTACAGTACTGGCCAAGCAAGATTATATTATTGTCAATTGTGAAATGTTATGTTTTTGTTGGTTGCAGGCTAGAGCCTTTAAGTTATAATAATTACTTCATTATTACTGCAGATGTACAGACACCGGTTACCAGGAGAGCCAAAAAGTCGTTACTTGAACTCGAAGTTAATCTCATTCACTACTTTCAGAAATATGCTAATTTTAATGCTGTCATTTCATCATTTTATTTCAAGGCATTCCAAGGGTAGCGTGCACATTGTGAGATAAATTATTCTAATCAATTTATTTGTGCTTTTAGTAAATTATAGGAGCAAAACTTCACAGAGTGTTTGAGCATTTTTATATGGAATTTTGAAGAAGCATTGTGAGAACAAGAATGGAATAGAAGAGTATATATAACTTCTACCATATGTACTTCAAGTAAAAGATACGAATCATATGAAATAGGTGCTTAGCACCAGGTTTCCAACTCCTTTTAGTTAGATTCCTCTAAAAAGATTATGCTAGGCACAAATATGCCCCAAGCCAGCATAATTCAGGCTATTTGATGGGGTGGCTCCAAAGATATAAAAGCCGGGAGTTCAGTTAGTGTTTGCACCGAGGCTGAGACAGCAGGTGTAAGGTACATCCACTAATCTTCTCTATCTGGTAATGTACCCAGTTGGCTTTTTTTTATAGACAGCTTAGCATAATTATGCTAACTCGTCTAAAAATTGAAGCTTGCAAAGTATCCTCATTCTTTTTGCTATACTCTCTCCTCCTCAGCTTTCACTGTCACCATCTTTCATGCTCTTCTCCTTCTGTGCTTTTTCTCTTATTTTTTCTTCTTATTTTTTCAATGTTCATTTTGCCGGTTATGCCAAGGCTGATGGTGCTCAATGCAGGAAAACTGAAAACATACTAGTGGCCATTTTCCTCTTTCTTCACTGTTTTTAATATATGGCTTGGTGCAGTGCGAGTGCCTCATGCTGCATGCCAGTTATCCAAGGCCGAAACCAGCACACAATGTAGGAAAGGGTGTTTAAGAGCAGTGGTTCAAAGTACTTTTTTGTAAGAAGTTGTAAGAAGCTTTACACTCGAGAAAGGCCATGGGGAAAGAGTATCTCAGGTGTCTGAACGGGCATCATTCTGCTGTGAAACTGGCATGCAAGTTTCACAATTTTGTCATTAGAAGGCACTAAATGTCGGGTTTGTGACGACACCTCAGAACACAGTATTTCAAACTTCACTCTCAACAGTATTGAAGCAACAAAACTTGTTTCTAAAAGGGTTACGTTGACGGTAGTAAGACGTGCTTCACACAACACACCACATAAAAGTGAGAGAAAGGTCTTTCGGTTTTCTGTTGGGACCCTTGCTCACAAGCAATCTTACTTTTCTTTTGTGGTTGGTGTTCCTCTTGTACGTCTTAAGACCATTGTGTTACTTTTGAAATTTTGGTTTATAGTGTTGAGAACACTCCCGTTTCATCAAAGTTTTCATAGATTCAAGCCAAGTGCTGTCATGTCTGTGAAAGCTTAAAGTAAATTTTGCGCTTGTAATTTATCGCTACAGCCATCGAATCATCAACTTGGCTCCCAGTACAACCAACATTCCTCCTGCCTCTGTGCCTGGACTTTGTCGAGTATCTTGCGTGCATTGCCAGCAAACTTTTTTGGTGAGTGGGCATGTGTCATATTTTTGGAATGCTGCATGGGAAGCTCCATCAGTGGGCTTCTTCCTGGATGGCCTCTGCTCCCTCTTTATCTTCATATGTTGCTCACCCTTTTATCTGTTGTTCCTCTTGGTTTGTAGCTGAGAGTTCAAATAAACGAAAGTACTCTTTTTTTTTTAGTGTCACCACGTGATTGCATTGCAGTGGCAGCACGCAAAAGACATTGAGTTATTGCTTGGAGTGGCAGTGGCTCTTCTACCTCAGATTATGAGCTGAGATCAGATAACACCTAAGCTCAGAACGAGGAACTGGCAGCTTGTTATCTGAGGAAAAGACAACTTCATTTGCATATTTGTGTGACTCTGACATGGCAGTGTCATTTTAAAAAAATCGGCACATACTGAAACAAGTGGCGTTTCTTCAGCTGCTTTTTGAGAATATTTAGATGAGAAAGTCAGGAAGAATGTATATTTAGCATCCTTTTTCCTTAATCCCCTAATATTTTTCTCTTTTACATAACAAAAAAAAAGAACTATTGTTATCGTTTTTATCATGTCCACTAAATAAAAACCATAATTGCAAGTGTTAATGTTCTTTGTTCATATGGTTCATCAACAGCATGTCATTATTATTTGGCACATCAGGTGCTACATGTTAAAGTAAAAAAAAGCAAAAAAGAATTAAAGTGCTTCTCTAATACTAGTCTGAATGATGTGAACTGGGGTTTGCAAAAAGTGCATTGCCAAGTTTGTTGCGTATGTCTTCTAGCTGTACTTCTAGTTTGCTTTAAAATTATCGGTATGAGATTGAAAGTTTTAACAAGTTATGCAGTGCATTGAAGTATACATAAGTAATTGAAGCTAGTATGTAATTATCTACAGCTACTCTTCATTACTGTAATTTCATAATTATATCATCACCTCAGCTGAACTTTTCCAAATAAAACTATTTGATACTTTCATGGATGGTGTACATTAAGGAAATTGCATCAAACAGTCTGATCTTGCTCTAGCCCTGATTGCTCAGGAAAATTTTTAAAAAATTGGTTCATTTTGATGAAACTTGCCGAATCTTTATGTTTTTGTGTGCTGATTTTGAATATGCAAGTATTTTTTGGGCTGAATATGTAGTTTTAAAGACAGTGACACATTATGTAACAGCTCCTGCTGGTGTTACACATCTTTCATGTGGGCCCCTAATAATAAAATGTCCTTGTGACAGTTTCACGCTTGGCACATCCTGATGCTGTATGTATTTGAGCCCATATTTGTGCATGCAGATGTAAAAGTTAACTTGAACTTTGGGGGCAAGATTTTTGCCTAAACTGATTTAGTTACAAAATAAGTCGACGTATCACAATTATCTGGCATGACAAATGTATGCGATATTCGCGGGTTCAAATCCCGGCTGCGGCGGCTGCATTTCCGATGGAGGCGGAAATGCTGTAGGCCCGTGTGCTCAGATTTGGGTGCACGTTAAAGAACCCCAGGTGGTCGAAATTCCCGGAGCCCTCCACTACGGCGTCTCTCATAATCATATAGTGGTTTTGGGACGTTAAACCCCACATATCAATCAAGTGTATGCGATATGAAGAACAATTGATGTCACCAACCCATTTGACCTGCAGTTATGGCATGTGGAACCTTTGCGAGGCAATGTCAAGCTGGTATTTTCCTTGCGAATATTAAAGATGCCACAACTGCAGTCTAGATATCTTTACAACAACCATCCTTGTTGTGTTACATAGATTTCTTATTCCAGATTATTGTGGTATGCTAATTTCCTTTCTCATCCTCCTCATTTAGGAAAAACTGGTGCTTCCAAATAGTCACAGAAAGTGTTCAATATTTTAAAAACTGCATATTTTACTAGTGCATGTAATTGCACAGTTGAAATCAGTACACCAATATACACAAACTTGCAAGTTTCATCAAAATCAATTGAGGATTTCAACACTTAAGTTCTAAAAGGCAATGTTCTGCCTTATGCTTTACAACTGCATTAGATGCAGTGTTTGCAACAAACATGCCTTCACGTATTCAGAGTTTCACTGAGGTAATGAAAGTCGTGGAATACTATTAAAGAATTTTAGTTTAGTGTAAGCAAGGCTGTATGTCTGCAATGGGCTGCACGCTGCGTACATTACGCTTAAGGCTGCCTCCTACAGCATTAGTTTACCATGCGCAACATCTAAAACATGTATTGCACCTGAGCGTCAACAGCTCTGCCTTTGAGTGTTGCTTCATGCCATCTCGCGGAGAAGCAATAAGCTGTAATAACCGATATTTTGCGACGCAACAAACAAGTCAAAGCGTGAGAAAAGGCAAGCTTTTCCAAGGACGAGTAGTGGTTTGGGTGTTGAGAATAGGTGAACCAGCAGCTTGAGGGACAGAGAGGGCATGTACGCTCGCTTACTGCCAATTCAACATTTATTGTTTGCATGCCACAGACAAAGAAAGGGTGCCCTCACGTCGTCGAGCAAGCGAATGCCCCTCATTTCGCCGGTGCTATGTCGCTACATGTGATGAGGGAAACAACCTGATTGAACTTGCTGTAGAGAACACGTATCTCAACTGTCATTACAAACAGGAAGTCAGTAAAACGCAGCAAAAAGTAGTGCACATGTGGCTTGCGGAGTGTTCGAATCTCTTTGACAAGATTGTACTCCTGTTAGGGAAACCCCACATGCTTGCCTCAAACATTGGCATCATCGCACTTGGCGAACATCATCGACACTTTGCTAAATGGAGCCGTGGCAATGCTAACGACGAGAATCGTTGAGTGCCTGTGGTATGCCCTTCGTCAGCTTTCACAATAGTAAAGTTGCCATACTTTTTTTAATGTCAGCCTGTCCCTGCTTTCTCATTTCTTGCTTCTTTCATTGTTTTTCTGTCTTTACAGTTCAACACATTGAACAATGCTCTGTCTCGATGCCCGCACTGCAGAAAAGTGTATGTCTCAAGATTTTCATTGCTTTCTTGACAGCAACAGTTAAAAAAAAAGTGCTTGTGCAGGATTGGGGGCTTATAATTATAAAATTAGTGCAGTGGAAACTATTCAGTGCAGGAAAGCCTGTGTATAGTATTTTATGATCTTAAATCTTTCGTTACCTTGTATATTTTTATGCACACTAATTTTTTAGCATTTCTACTACTTTAAGCGAGTCTTGATAACGATGAAGATTCAAGCCTGTCAGCTTGAATTTTGTTGCTAAGTAACGGTAGTCTTTCTATAGCCATCAGCCATGACTGTTGGCTCACAGTAGCATGCGTGTTCTTGAATGTTGCCACATTTAGCAAATCAATACACCCAGCACAAGCACCATTAGGGTTTTCTGTATGTTAACAGTACATCAGTACACATTGTACACTGCTTCTGCATTGTGAACATGTATGCATCATAGGTATATATGCACTTCAGGACAGTTTTGGCAAGAAGTGTACGTTTAAGAGCTCGTTTTCTTTGTTAGACACAATATTAATGAGAACTAACAGAGAATGGTGCTTGCCAAGAAAAGTATAGGGGATATTGTTAGTAGTAATCCTGATATAAATGTGAAGAAAGAAAAGTGGAAAAAAAGATGACTTGCCGCTGGCAGGGATTGAACATATGACCTTCAAATTCCGCATCAGACGTGTTATTTGAAGGTCGCAGATTCCGTCCCTGCTGGCATCAAGTTATCTTTTGGCCAATTTTCGTTTTTTACATTCACATTATAATTATACACTTGTAACAACACCTATATTGGCATCATTGTCTATTAGTTCTCATTAACTGTATATATTGAGATCCCAATGCATGAATAGAACAGAATGATATTGAGATTTTTTCTTTGGCTCTTGTATTTTATCTTGTCAGCTGTCCACCAACTCAGCGCTAAGAAATGATTTTCCTAGCTCAGCTGGCTGTCTTACTCATGTATGCATACTATGTGCCCACACATGTTAATAAGAGCACAGTTCTGCGCTTCATAAAATATCAGTTATTCCTAAAGATAGACTCGCATGACAAATGCAGTCTATGATTCAGTCATACATTCTAGATTCATCTGGCCGTGTCCCATTGGTCTGTAAAGTAAATGCATATTAAACATAAGCAAGTATGTCTTAGATGTTCAGGATTTCAATTGTGCTGGTATAATTATCAGTCTGTAGTAATTGCATTTTATATACTCTTTCTTCTGGATAGATCATCTGTAGGGCCCCAGTTTGCCCGCACAAGAGGAATTTTGTCACTTATTTTGGCTCTGGTTATATTAGCCATTACACTTGGAATCACAGTAAGTGCTTCATCATTTTTCACGTGGAGGCTATCTTCCGTGAACTTTAAGGTTAACTGAAAATCTGACTTTCTGCGTGATTACTAGGTTAGTGAACAGTGGTGTTCAAATTCCCGCTTCACAAATTTTAATATATGGTACATTGGGTACATTGAATGCACATTTGGTTGCACAAGCATGCCAAAAAGAACAAACTTGATTTGTTCATACAATTTCACTCTAGAAATGCAATAGGCATTCGTATTCCAGAAATGTGCTTTATATGCCTAATGTGGCACACTGTGTAATTATGCTAAAACGTGGCAGTGTTAGTTCACTTCTAAGCTGCACTTCTCTTTTTTGAATATGGTTTAGTGGTTATGGTGCTCTGCTGACTCAAAGGTCGCAGGACTGAGTCTCAGCTGCAGTTACCATATTTTAATCAAGACAAATTCTAGACACCTGCGCACATAGATTTAGGCTCACGTCAAAGAACTCTAGGTGGTCAAAATTGCTAGAGCCCACAATTACGGTGTCTCAAAATCGTATTGTGCTTGTGGAGCCTAAAACCCCACAAATTACCTTTCTTGAATATCATTGCAACGATAAATAGTGCAACTTAATCTTTGTTTAATCTCTGTTCCTGAAAAGTCGTTTTATCATTTTGTAGTGATAGTGTGGTGCTTTTCCTTATTGCAGTTATGAGCGCGGAATTTAAATTCGTGATTTTATTTTTATTTTTCTCAGCTTGGGACATACCAGTATGCTGTTGAAAAGAAGGGTATTTACGTTGTCTATGCTTGTGAGTAGCCTCCTTCTCTCTTTTCATTTGTTCCTCGCCTGTTGCAGACAATGTGAATTCCAGCTTAGTCATTTGTCATTTTCGTACTGTTGCTTTTTTGTATAAAGTAATTCCAGCTCATGCATTATGTTGGTTGTTGTTTTATGCACATGGGCACATAGATTTTTAGCACACAGCCCAGAATAAAAAAGGTAGGGCATAATTTACTAGTTAACGTGAAGTATGTGTGCTATAGCAGGGTTTTTGTAGAAGTGTCTTGCACTCTATTCTTTGCCATCCTAGTTGTCCATCATTCATGGCTGGCAGATTTCTTCGATAGCGCTGGCACTGTGTAACTCTGATCACCGACTAGTAAAAAGCATAAAAAGTAATGCCAAAGAAATTGATATCATTACTTAATTATGGTCTTGATGGGAAGGCTGACTGCCCAGAAAGTTGGAAAATTTATCTTTCCTGTGGAGCTGTATAAGTTTGTAAATAACGTCGACATTTAAAATTCTTGATGGCTTATTTTATTGCAGTGCAGTTGCACAGTCATTAGATCTATAGCTCTGCTCATGTCAGGGTTTCAAACACAACATGAATTTGGAAAGAAGAGAAAAAAAAACCCCATTGTGGCACAGAGGTTGAGTGGTTATGGTACTTGACTGCTGCCCACAGGTCGTGGAATGGAATCCTAACCGCGGTGGCCGTATTTTCATTGAAGTCGAAAATGCCTGAGGCCTGTGTACTTATATATAGGTGAACGTTAAAGAACATCAAGTGGTCACAATTCTTAGAGCCCTTCACTACGGCTTTTTCGTAATAATATTGTAGTTTGGGGAGATCAAATCCCATCATTTATTATTATTATTATTAATAATCTTAAAAATGCCTTATCAATCTACAGTTTTTGGGAGTGCTAAATTTTGCAATGCTGCCCCTGCACAAGATTCGGCTAAACTGCGTCAAAATACGATCCCTGGTTCGACTGGCTTTATTTCCCTAAAATATGGTTACTTTTGTGCTGTGCAATTAAAATTACCCTCCAGCTTTGAGAAACAATACCAATTCATTGACCACTAGTAATACCACTGTAGGAAGGAACATTATGCGAACTGTTTGATTCATTGTGCAAGTGGCGGTCCAAACTAAGATATGCAAGCTTATGCTGCTGCTACCAAGTCTGTACTATCACCTTAGTCATAATTTGTTATACTTACAGTGATGCAATGCCCCTTTTTATCATTCAGTACTATTGCAGCAATCATTATTTGGTGATTTTTATTTTGGTCCACAATGGCGTGGGCCTTGCAAACTTTCCCTTTTTATCATTCAGTACTATTGCAGCAATCATTATTTGGTGATTTTTATTTTGGTCCACAATGGCGTGGGCCTTGCAAACTTTCTAGTGTGGCTGGTTGCAAGTCTCTCGCTTCCATCTAAGATACATATTTTATTGCTGTGTGTATATCCTAAATAATTAAGTGTCATTGAGCCACACTAGTTATTAGTGCATTAGTCGCTAATGGATTAGTCCTACTCACTAAATGTGCTCAAATTTTCACCAAGTTGCTCTGGTAAAGGGACTGTCTACGGCTCGAGTAGTGCAAACGAGAAGATTGTTCATCAGATCAGCAGCAATGAGCATGCCTTTGTCCCATAAAAATAAAATTATAATTTTAACTTGATGTTCAAAGTCGACCAAAAATGACCACTAGCGTCATCTAAAAGCAATGTGGTCAATCTACTGGTAGGATGAGAAATCCCGGCTGGTTGAATCTGTTGCTGAAAAACAAACATATATAACTTAAAATTGTATTTCGTGCACATGAAGCGGTTTTATGTTTCGCCAGACACTTTTTTTTTTTCCTCACGTGTTAAAAGAAGCTCCCGGTGGTGCTGCCAGCGATGTGTTCGCTTTCCTGCATGCCTGCCTGCAAACAGCGAACAAACGCGAGCATGGCATCTTCCGCTGTTAATAAGAACAACAAAAGTGTGTGCGTGCCTTAAAGGACCACTAAGGTATATTTTTTATTGATAAACAAAACTTAATAAAGCCTGCAAAAACCTCGTGCGGTTTCAGTTTTCTACTTTCAAAGGCAGTGCAATTTTCATCGCCTCGACCGACAGTGTTGAGGCCATTCATCCCACTGATGGAAGGAAACTAAATGCAGATGGAAAAATTCTGTTTTAAAAACATTCCTATACACTTTTCAGAGAAACCGCTGCAAGGTTAGCCACTTCAGATGGTACACATATAATTGCAACACAAAACAGAAAAGCAGTGAAGGTCGTTACGCAGTTCCTTTTAGTGTTTTAAAAGTAGTGCATAATGTACGCTCAAAACTTTGGTACTATCACATCCCAAAGTGACGCTTAGGGGAACACTATGTCGGCTTAGGTTAATAAAATGTTCTTTGGAAATTTTATCATGTATAATATTGCCATCATAGATTCAACATTAGAAGATTAAAAAATAGAGACTTAACTTTTATTTTTGAATTTTCACAATTACACACCAGTACCTGAAGTCAGTGGAAGGCACATGTCTTTCTCTTTCTGTTTTTTTTTTGTTTTTTATTTCGGGCACATCTGCCCTATAAAATTTCCTGAAACTTGCTGCATTAAGTTTTTGACTTTCTTGCAATGCAATGTAATTCGTCTTTAGATGTCAATAATTATGTAAGCCATAGCAGACACCATCAAACATTGTCACACCGGGTCCATGTGAAAACCTCAAAGCAGCGTCACCACCTGTGTGCTTTTAATTTTTGCGCTCAAGAAGCGTCACCTTTTGGCATGAGTGATGTTGGTATTTTGGTGTTATCAAAGGGTAGTTCATGAATATTGCTGAAATTTTTTGTTTTTATCGTGTTTAATATATCTGCTGCATTAACTCCATTGTTGACCCTAATGTAAGTTGCTGTCTAGCTTTGCAGGTGGGTTTAATCAACTAGATTTTTCTCTAGACATCATAGACTGAACAGAGAATGTCGAATGAAATATTGCTCTACATGGGCTGTTCCAAACATTCGAATGGGAACCATGTTGCCTCTATCTCGCTTTTAGTTTTAATCTGACTTTTTGTGATGAGAACTGTTTCTGTGCCAATATGTAAACTAAATACTGAATGTGCTGACACTGTTTTAGCATTTATTGCTGTTTAGAACAGGTATCGCACGAGACTGCATGGTTAAAATGATGCAATCGTCAAGAGTCACTCAGGCCTGGTAGCAACAAGGTTATGAAAGAAAATTACCATTCACCCGTTTTTAGCACAGACCTACTAGGAAACCTATACAGATTTCTCTGGAAAGAAATGCTTCTAAGTTGACGAAACCTTCGTCTTTTTCTGGGGTTTGAACCTGAGATCAACTCATTTTCAATTTAGCTAGCCAGAATGCAAGCTTGTGGCAATATGAGGTTAGCATAATAATTTGAAGCTCATGGACACTGAACATGGCAAAACAGTTCTTTGGGTTCCTACAATTTTTCTTGGCATAGACTACAAAGCTTTTTGTTTCTGGGAACGCCATGTGGATTTTCTTGTAGGTTTGTGCTACAAACAGCTTGGTAGCAATTTTTCTTTTCATAACTCTTGCTCCACCTTGTGCATATTGCAGAACTGATTTCTCAGCCATGAGAATGTGATGTGTGAATTAAAGCTCAGCAGGCACTAGCTGTTGTTCGGGCACCACCTAAACACTTCATGTATGTGTGTGCCCAAGTTAGAAAAGAAAAAGGTGTATGCACCAATGGAATTCATGCAGCTTAAGATAGTTTCCATTGACATACTACTATTGCTCGTCTATGGAATCTGCATTAAGCGGCAGCTCCATGGTAGGAAATTCTTTTATAGAGCACTGGTTATATATGTGAAAATCTTTAAATGTTGTTGCATTTAAACGAGATGCTGCACCATTTTTATCACTGCAATTTTCCCATCTGTGGTCTAGTAGGGTGCAATGAAATTTAATATTGAACGCTTCATGAAGATTTTTCGGAACTGCTTTATTATATGTTCTCATAGTTTCTTTTGTTATCGAAGAGTGATCTGTTACTGGTATTTTCAGCTCCTGAGGTGCTTGTTATGTTACTGCCTTTATTTTTGAATTATGCTTTGTATATTATTGAGTATCCCTGAATTACTTGGTGTCTGTCTCTCTCTCTATTTTTTAAATTTGCATTTTCAGGTGGTCTGATTGCATTCCTCCTATTCCTGCTGCGCTCCCTGTATTACCTCACCATGAGGGTGTCTCATATTGAAGAGCCTGCGTGAAGTTTGAGTAATTGTGGTGTCAATGACAAGGCATTCGAAGTCGTTTGAAAGTGGCTGCACCTTGTGCTTTCGTATATTTCTCCAATAGCCCCTTCATCCAGGTCTGAAAGCTGGAAGAATTTTGACACTTCCTTTCTTGTCATTTTTCTTTGTGTGTGCTGCAATTGTGTACATAACAACATTTGTCTTCTTTAAGCAGTGGTGAGATAGCTCTGTGGTGGTCCTGTTTTAGTTCTCGCAGAAGCTCCAGATTGAATGTATGTTTGTGTTGTGACATGTACTGCCTTTTTCTATGTAAAATTTGCTTTGATATTAATTTTTTGACTGATTGTTTAATGGGAATCAAAAGCACTGAATGTTTCCCGACTCTCTAGTACAGGCATGGATGTGACCATGTTATATTTTGCTTCCTTTGACCGAGTGCTACAATATATTTTAGCTTGGTGCAATGCAAACCAGTAAATAATGGCATGGGTACATGTGTTGATGTGTACGCATCAACTTTAGTATATCATGGCCCATTTATTAAAAATTGAACAGGAAATTACACTCGGCCTGTCTAATGCTTCAGGCTTAACTTTCCGTTACCAAGAAACTAGCGAGCTAGTAGGCCGATTTTGCGAAAGTTGCTTTTTCCGAAAAAAAAAAAAAAAAAAATTCATTTCTGTTGTCCTTGTCTACCTTTTCAATGCTTTTATTGACTTTAAACAGGCCTTGTAACTTTCTAGCCATAGGTTGTTCAAAAGCAGTGTTGTTGATACAGGATGAAGGGAAACATAACTTTTCCGTTTGTTAATCAAGATTGTCTCGGGAGGCCAGTATGTTAAGGAACAAATATGCCTCTCTGTTTGACAAATTGTATGAGTTTTAATTATTTTAAATACTGCTGTGTAGCATAAAGAGAGTCATTTGCATGCATTGAGTAGCTATATTGTACTCAGTCACATTTTTTAGACTGTATCTAGTTTACATGACGTGACCACAGCACTTGGGTTCAGAAATTTGGAACTGTAGTCAGTCATGTTTTATGTAGTTTCTTTTTTTCTTTCCTACTGTGTTATGGCTGTTAATGGAACACCGAACCAGTGTTTGGGCTGTGTGCGTGAGAAAAAAAAGAACGAATGATGCCTTGAAACTGGTGCTATGCAGAGTGAGAGACTGTCTTACTAGGGTATCATGAATGTTGGCTGATTGTTGCACATGTGAGGAATGCTCTATATTGTGTAGTGAGGACTGCATGGTTTGTTGACAGCTTCTGTGTGAAAGGCATGGCTAAAGTACCTGTCGAGAAAATAGACGAAGATCCTGTGCACCTGTATCTCTAGTGCATCAAAGTACAGTTGCAAAAAAGCCGTTGTGGTTTGATTATTGTTGACGAAAGATTGACGGTCCTATTCAAAAGAGACTGTTCCATCACCATTTCATAATGCACCTGGATACCCAGATTCGCGTGTAGTAGAAGTGTTCCAGCCATGAATTTAGAGCTTTTTGGAAGTGCTTTATTTTTGCATGTCAAAAAAATGTTTTGTTGTTTATGAGAAGATACATGCTTTTTAGTGCTTATTTTCTGCTGTATTGAAATAGTACATATTTTTAAATAAATTTTGTCGAGGCTGAGCACTCTGCTGAAGTTAGAGCACTCTGAAGTGTTTCTTATCTGTCTACCGAATAATCATGGCTGTTGTGCTCAGGCGCATCAAGCTTACATAAAAAATTGAATGGTAGACCAGGCAGGCTAAGATGGGGCTGTTTAAGTGTTACTAAGGACGTGAGTTGGGCTAATTGGTGCTCTTTCACTGCTGTACAATATCTTATTATTATTATTACTATTACTATTATTTTAATTATTATTATTATTGTTGGGTTTAATGTCCCGAAACCACCATATGATTATAAGAGATGCCGTGTTGGGGGGCTCCAGAAATTTCAACCACCTTAGGTCTTTTTAACGTCCACCTAAATCTAACCACGCGACCCTCAAGCATTTTCGTCTCCACTGAAAATGCAGCCGCCGCGGTTGGGTTCGATCCCACGACCTGCACGTCAGCAGAAGAGTGCCTTAGCCACTAGATCACTATGGCGTCTCGCATAATGCCTTGTGAGAAAAAAAAAACACAATTTTATTTTGTGAAGGTGAAGGTGGATGACCAGCGATGCTATTTAGAACATGACACTGTGGTAGTACAAAATCTCCAACAAAGGTGAGAACTGGTTTAACATTTCGGGTTCAATCCCGTGGCAGTTGCATTTCGATGGAGGCGAAATTGCAGAGGCCCGTGTGCTGAGCGGGGTCAATGCACACTAAAAAACACCAGATGGTCAACAGTTCCGGACCCCAGCACTATGACGTGCCTCATAATTATATCATGGTTTCAGTTCATTAAACCCCAGATATTATTTGTTTAAAATTTTCTGAGCAGTTTTCATTGACATTTGCTTCCCCCTTGCTTTTGCCATCCTCTTTCCTTGTTGGCACATTATTTGGGATCCAGAACTCTACGGGGCCTTGCCATAGAAACTGCAGAATACAAGTGAAATGTGTAACTCAGCAACTCTTTTTCATTTCTGGCCGTTCTAGTTGTTTTATCGTGCACCACCGTGGACAACCACTGCCAGATCGGGGAGCTTGAGGAAAACTAGCCATGTTCAGGATTTTAGCACTGACATTTTTGTTGATGTGCACGAAAAATACATGTCACCCTGGCCATGCACACCTTTACTGTAAAAGGAAGAGACAAGATAGAGTTATAGACCTCAGCTCTATCCTGACATCTCTTCTTTACCCATGAAATGTCATCTCCCTTCCCCCACAAGAATATTGTATGTGAAAAGTTGAAGCATACGATGCAACTAGAGTGAAATTTGTTTTTAACTTGTCAAGGCATAGTGTGTGAACTAAAATGTGGAATTAGGGTAATTACTGTTTCATAAAACTTTCAATGACAATTTAACCTTTTCATTTCTTTAATATATTTCGTTATGTTGAAATCAAGGCTTTTAATGTTTCCGTGAATAGGCTAGGTGGGTAACAATGGAGGTTGGTGCAGCGGCACTCAGTTTCTAGAACTACTTGAACTAGAAACATTGCCTTCACGCAGTGTGCCTGACCTGGAAACATTTGAGCTGCTTTATGTAATATGCACTTATAAAATGGTACATGCGCGCTTGTGCAGTGTCGCATAGGACAAAAAAAGCTGAGGAATTTCGGAGCATTGCAAGGAGTGCCACTTCCACCGCGAAAACACGAGGGCTTGCACAAATGATGCAGTTGAAAGCTGTTTCTTCTATAATTATATGCACGTGCAACGCCTCCTAGATATTGCCACTGAGCCATGCTCCCACAAGGGCTGCGGAAGATACTATTATCTTGTAACATGTTCGTGCACTCTGCTTTGTCACATCTTACTGCTAGTGCCAATTTACATTGCCAACGTGGCAATGTAGATGGCGGTACATTTTTAGATGCGAAGCATATTATGAGGGAGCTTGATCTGGTGGCGTCTGCGCTCTACTGCGCGTGCTCCTACTCTCCTTCTTTACGCAAATGTTCGGTTAACACCTTTTCTCCTCCCGGCGCTGCTGTCTATAAGCACACTCCTTCTTCCCCCACATAAGCGCGTGCGCTCAGTTAGCTTCCGGGGCTGGCACGCCAAGTGAACGTAAGCGGAAACTTGGTGCGCACTCCCAGTGCTGCTTCGCATCTCTTTGTGGTTCTCTTCCAAGGGAGATGGTGTAATTTTTTTTTGTCCACTTTTGTATGTTAACGTTATCACAGTTACAAACTGCAGTTGCAAACTACGAATACCCCTCTACTGTCCTTGACATTATTGTCGGGTTCAGAGTCGGTTCAATTAAGTTGTATAGAACAAAGAGTGTCATTATGCCAAGTCCTGTTGCTCTACGCCTTGCTGTGTCCAGTCTAGCATAGGCGTGCGCACAGGGAGAAGGGGTGCAAAGTCTGCTTCATACGTTGACTTCGACGAACCTTCCCCCCAGAAGGGGAAGCCTGTGCATGCCTTTAACAGTCAAGTGTACATGTGAGGCGTTTTTTTTTTCTTCTAAAAAAGCCATCTGCATTTTAAATGAAACCGACAAAAACACGCTTTTTTCTACTGACAATATGGTTGAGCCTGCTGAAACAACTTTTTGCCAGTATGTTTCTCTTCCTTAAATACCACAAATCTATATAGTGACTAAAATCTAGCCTAGTCAAATATCACCAGTATTGTGGAGTACAGTTTGTATTTGGCTCATAAAGATTGAAACATTTCTTTTGTACAGGAATTAGCTCGTAAATTAAGTGTAAGATGGTTCGAATGTACGGTATAGCAATCTTTAGCGAAAGAGTTCACATCATACTTGTGCTTCCGTCGGTGCCGTGCTTTGATGCATGGGAGTAATGGGGATTACTAGACTTGAAAAGCGAGTGGTCCTTCCAGAGAAAAGGCGCACCATTCTGGATTGTCATCAGTGTGCCATTGTTCCTTGCATCTATTGAAGGCTTTGAAAAGTGTTCCAGTTAGTTTTATGCCATGCCATTTCTAACCACTTCGTCTTGTTTAAGGAATAGACACCTAACATTTTTAATTCATTCCAATTTTATTTCTAATGCACCGTGTTGGAGTGAACGGAGGACAATACACTGTTGTGCTAAAGTCGAGAAGAATAACTAAGATGCAAAAAGAAGTGGGCAATACAGCCTCTTGCTCTCTACAATCGAGTTTTGTCACTAAACATTATGTCCTTCAATAAGTGCCAACTCGGGCTAGAAAACCTAATTGTGCAACGTAAACACGATAACAAAGCAACTAAGACGCAAATGAAACACTTATGTCGCGGTGGGCCCAGGATCGGCTAAACATAAAATCAGTAGAAAGGCTGCTGTTTGCGATCCCTCGCGCAGCATATATAAACACACCAGCTTTTTATCCCCCTTGCCCCGCCGCGGTGGTCTAGTGGCTAAGGTACTCGGCTGCTGACCCGCAGGTCGCAGGTTTGAACCCCTGCTGCGGCGGCTGCATTTCCGGTGGAGGCGGACATGTTGTAGGCCCGTGTGCTCAGATTTGGGTGCACGTTAAAGAACCCCAGGTGGTCGAAATTTCCGGAGCCCTCCACTACGGCGTCTCTCATAATCACATGGTGGTTTTGGGGCGTTAATCCCCACATATTTATCAATCGGCTTTTTATCCCTGATGATATGTTGTACAAGCTATTAGGCGTGCAGATCATCGCAGAACGCGAAGTTGCCGAGCAAGCAAGTGTACATGCTAGCACTGACCACGTACCACAACTCTGACGGCGCTATCGGAGCGCTTCACCACAATGCGTTTTCTGCAGATCTGCGAAGCATGTCGATTCGACACATGTCGTCACGTGACCCTAAACATAAATTCTATAGATTTTTTTTTTGTTCCGTGGCAATTTTTCAACACCTGATGACCAAGTGGGGTACCCGGCAAGAGAATGATTGAGAACAGTCACGTCTGAGTAGCTTACCTGAACGAAACTTTATTAATTTCAATCGGCGAGAAAAGTGAGCGAGTATCATTTAGCAAAGCTACGAATATTTTATTCTTTCTCAAGCCGTGGGCCGCATGTGGCCCGCGAGAATGACATACCGTCGTCACATAATATGAATTGCGCAACGAGATGTTCATTCACTGCTTCCAACCCATCATAAATACTGATCCATAATTCTTCACTGTCACGAGTAACAGCACAAATTGCGTATAAGGCTTATGTGAAGGCCTACACATAAATATGTAGCTGGTACATCGCTTGTCCGCAGAATTAAGGGCGGCATATTGGGTGCTTTCATAATTCCTGAAAACTTATAATTCCATAATTCCTGGTATAGTGGATACCTTGCACGTACAGTTCCAAGTTAGTCTACAACGGGCAGTGGAACTGAGGTAGGGTATTCCCGCTTTCGCTAGAACTGTTCTGCGTGTATATGCGTGGTCCTGACAGTTTTTTTTAAAGCAGTTTCAAGCAGTGGCGTGACCCTGCGGTAGAACGCCCGCATGCCACGCAGAAGGGTTGGACTTTCTGTCGAACGGAAGATTTTTATTTATTTTTATGAAACTTTCTCAATTTTTAGGCCACAGGCAACGCTGGTTTTTCGCTACCAACCAACGATGCCCACGCCTTTGGCGGAATTTCTTTGAAACAAGCTTACAATAGCGCGTTAATAAGCCCCTTCAGCCGATCGTTTACGAAACGCTTCGGTAGGCATTCGAATGCTAATAAGTTTCACGCCGACGTGTGCAAGTGACTGTAGATCGAGTGTGGAGAACCATCATAGGAGCAGCGGAACGTATACGTACTATCGGCATCAAATGAAACGCGCACAGCGGAACGTGTGGCACAAGCCTTATCAGTGGCATAGTGCGCGCCGTCCACCAGTCAAAGGCCAACACATCCGGTGTGGCAGCACTGCACAATCCCTCTATGGTGCAATATTTCTGCTCGTGTTCCAGGTATGGTATTTGAAAGGAACAAAATTTTGAAAATATAGAGGTTGAACTACTGCGGCCGAAGGCGAGTATTGTAGCACGGTTTGTCCTCACGGAGTCAATCATCATGGAATGCCTGCAAAATTATATTTATAGTAGACAAAGGTCAATTCATAATGCTGGCGATTGCACACTATTTCACTCCGTGCCAGTAAAGCGAAACGATTTGCGCGCTCTCTTCCGAAGAAACACTCGGCATTTCCTGTTAATATGGAGCCTTTTCGGGTCGTTTTCTGAAAGAAGGGTGTAGGTGAAGCAGCGCTGGTGAACGAGATACGCCAGTCATTTGAAAATAAACTACAAACCGATTTAATTTCTCTTTATGTTTTATCGTGCTAAGACACAGATTGTACTGCGATGCTGAAGTAAAAGCAAGGAATTGCGAGTGATACGATCAAAAGCGCTTGGCACGCCCAAGATTTCCACAACTGTCACCATACGAAAACTAGAGCAAAAACGGAGGTAACACACTCTAGGTGGATCGCGCAGTGCTGCCAAACCGGATGTGCATGCCTGTCAATGGTAATGACTGGACGGCCAACACTATACTGTTTATAATGCTTGAAACACGCGCTCCGCTGTTCGAGTTTCATTTGACGCCGATAGTACATCGCATATACCGCTCTTCTTACGCAGTCGATTGAGCGGAGGGTGAAGATACATCCACTTGGTTTCGCCTTCGTTTTATAGCTAAGCTGACCCCGTGTCACAAAACGCGCACAGCAAAAACGCAATGTTATGCAGTTTCCAGCCCTTCGGAAAGCTACATCTGGGCGTAGCTGAGCGACAGCGACGCTCCGATACAAGTTCCTAATTGCAATAAAACCAGTCATAGTTCATTCAAGTAGGCGGCATTACTGAGTTGTTTGGTAATCTAGCTGACCTGGACGTTACTGCGCCGTTATTAATAAACGCGCAGCCACTCGCAACTGATTGCCCTACTTCTTATCGTGACAATTCGACACAGCACTCGCCGGTTTATGCCTTGTTGAGTTTAGAAGAATGTTCGACGACTTGGAGTACACAGTATGGGAGAGCAATGAGCTATTCCAACAACGTGCCCTTTTTTTTAAGAAAGAATGGTTTACGATTTGAAGTACTTGATACGCTACTATGGGTAAGCTTAAAGCCGTCCCAAGAATATGGCCCTATTACGAAGAATACATGTCAAGTGAGGTGTACTATTGAAGCAGTTGCATTAAAACGTTGCTCCCCTTTGAACCTCTCCGCAGAAAACGCCTAAAATGCCCTAGGGAATCGGGCACATTGACACCATATTTGTACCATAATTTTTACAAGTCGGAAAACTGCCATGAATTTGATTGCTGGCACAGTATCTTTAGTTCAATTTCGTACCACTATGTCTCTCAATAGATTTATGTCAAAAAAAATTGCCAGATCCCACGTATTTGGAATCGAGGTTATGCGAAGCATGCGGATGGAAGGTGACCGTGTTGCAGTTTTCTTTTCTTTATTGAGCGACATGTCCTGAAATGACGCTAAGTATATGTACAAATAGTGAACGCATAGACATATGTTGAAGAGTTGCAGATGTTTATATAACCAGTTTTTTGCACTTGTGCAGCGATGCCCACTGAAACATGCGTATTAGCAACAACAGAAGCTAATATGAAGCTCGGATGCGCGCCAGGATGCTGGCCCTGGACACTGCTACATAAATCAACTTCAGCGCATGGCAACTAACCACAATTGACGTTAACCCGACGTGATGGCTGTATCCAAGGAATAGATATGTAATGTTTATAAAATTGGGTACGCAACACTGCAAACACTATTGGCGTTTCACGAACATGAGCGTCTATTCGAAAAGTATATAGTTCCGAGACCTGGCGTAGGTCTGTGGTAAAAGGCTTCATTGCCACGCAGAATCCTTGAGTTCGATTCCAGCTGGGACCCTGACATTTATTCTTTGCATTCGTCAGGTCGATGTTACCGATGTCGGGTATTTCTTAACGCTCACGCGTTAAAATCGCCCATGTGTGTTCTCGTCGTTCCTGGGTAGATACCAAGTGCCAATCACCTGTGGCACATACCCGCATACCAGCGGCACATACCCGCCCATTCGTATATGCCACTGTCTGGCGGGAAGTGTTTGACGACGTACGGGACGGGATTGTGACATTATTCACGTCTTGACCAGCGCGTCATATTCGTGAAATCATCTTACCCTCGCATGCTAATTTTGGTTCAAGCCAAGTTAGGGACCACGAGAGAACCCAAACGTAACAGAAATAGATAGATAGATAGATAGATAGATAGATAGATAGATAGATAGATAGATAGATAGATAGATAGATAGATAGATAGATAGATAGATAGATACGCTCAAAGTCGCCGAAGTTTCTTAAGAAATGCTTCGCATTTAAAATGGCCGCGTATCTTCTTGCTTTGCTGCGAATGTCTTCGAAACACGATACTTATCTGTCTGCATACGCTGCGTGAGAAATGGACGCTAAGCTGGCAGGTATGTGAAAACGAAAGCTTGAGTAAAACGCAGAGCGACTGGTAGTTCCCGCTCCTCAGCTTTTTGATTGACAATGTTCTAAACTAGATCAAGATTACTCGGCGTTGACCAAGAGATGCCAACCGTGATGCCTTTAGCAATTTGTCCTTGGATCTAGGCATTTTCTACCTCTCTGAGGGAATGGGGGTCTATTGCTGAAGTCGGGGATTGTTTTGGCTTTGGAAAAGCTACATTACGTGGCCTAATTAAAGTCACTTATTAGTGATCGCGTTATTTCTACTAAAAAAGCGGTAAAACGATAATTTTCGCTTTTCATGTCCTTTCTATTTAAGACAGACCTGGCGTTCTGCTGAGCCGAATGAAATGAATAGCAGTTCTTTAACACGAGATAATTATACGCTGGACAATGGGGCGAACAAAACTATGTCTTCGTAAGAGTTAAACATGCGCGCGCTCATGATGAGCATCTTGGGCGATTGCTATTATGTGAAACAAAGATAAATGTTGTTGTAGTGACACGTATCCCGAAGGAGTACAGCCACTAGCGTGGGTCCGGTCTTAGCGAGCCGTAGGGCACGCGTTAACCGTCGCCCTGGCGAGAACACAGTACTGCTCAAGGTCGCAACACTTTATTGTCTGTGGCAACACCAAAACGCAGTACAGCCCGTTGCAAAGACGCGGCGGGAAAGCAAATGGGCTTATCCGCGCCGCGGGCAAATAGTACTACACAGGATGCCACGAGCACGTTCCCGTGGTAAAAGTTATTCACGGAGACACCGGGACCAAGGCCCGGTTGCTCGAGCGAGGAAGAGGCGCTCGCGTTGGCTTCGGGGAGATACAGGTCGGTGTAGCCTGGCCACTCACTGGGAGCCCGCAGCACTCTTTGGCCTAGCATTCGGAAGGGGAGGGGGGCTTCATAAGGTAAGCGTTTGCCGCGGGCACAAGGCACTGTTGGCGAAGTCCGAACGAGCCCCAAAGGGAGCTGACGGACGGAAAAGAGGAGCGTGCTTACCCCCATGTCGTCCCCGTAAAGGTCTCTGACTCGCTCCCGACGCACGCGCGCGAAACCTCTCGGGAGACTCCGCGCGCGGCACCACAGCCGAAATCCGCTACCGGGTGAGACGGGTTAAACGTCATTCCTTGCTCTCCCAGCGCGGCAGACAGCGGAGGAGGGGAGTCATGCCGGGACATGAGAACGGCAGAAAAGGCGGCAAAGCCCGCTCAAAGGCAGCAGGCTAGCCTCAATTCCCACATCCCCCTCTCCTAAATTTGCCCTTAACCGGTCTGCAAAGGCAACCGGACGTCACCCATGCAGTTAAAATGACACTGCTTAGAGCAACAGCTAACCTCAGTCAAGCCCTGTAACTGCTGCTAAAAATTGATGAAAGGAAAAAAACAATAATAACAAAATAAACACGTGACACCATAAAAATAATTGCGAAAGGAAGCACAGAAAAGTAGGACTAGTGTTCATGGGGCTTGGGTGGGATAGCGTTCACCGGGCGGAGGGCGGAAGAGTGTCCGCTGGGTGCGATGCCCGAATGCGAGGTCAAAGGCATGGAAGGGGGCTCTCCGATGGCTTGTTGCTGCTCTTGATTCGCCGCGAGTCCGACGAACACCGCCTCGGTGGTGGTTTGGGCGCCTCGAATGTCTCGATGGAGACGGGGGAACCTCGCTGGGAAGCCGGGCCTCACCGGGGATCAGGGAGGCCGAACCGGAATTGGCTGCGAGGCGCCCTGGCGTTGGCCGGCAGCATATAGCTGCTGTCAGCTGGCCTCGCGCAGGAGCCATGGTGGAAAGGCAGCAGGGCTTCTCGGCGACGGCCGAGAGCAGAGCACAGCCGGACTATGGCACTGGGTCAGAACCATGAGCACCTCTAGTGTCCACATCGATGGGGCGAAGCCACGACGCGCACTCTTCATGGGCACGCACTGAAGTATCACGCACTTACACGCGCACAGAAGCAGAGCACAGCCGGACTATGGCACTGGGTCAGAACCATGAGCACCTCTAGTGTCCACATCGATGGGGCGAAGCCACGACGCGCACTCTTCATGGGCACGCACTGAAGTATCACGCACTTACACGCGCACAGAAGCACGCACGCGAACACACACAGCCGACGGCTGCGCGAGAAAAGGCGCAAAGCGTCCTTCTTTCCACTCTCCACGCATAAGCACCGATACTCAAGGTCACAACTCCCTTCGTGGTAGACGAAATAAACACAAAAAAGTAAAATAGAGCAAAAATGAGACTCAATCTCTGGCCAAAAGAAAACAAAAACATAAAATACAAATAACATTAATATTAGACATAGGAAACAAAATACACATGAACATTTAAAAAAGAAACACTGGCAGCAAACAGGGTGGGGTCAACTTCTTTACGAGAAAAGGCCGTAAATAAGCTAACCTATACTGAGAGTAGACAGTAAACTGGGGGCCTCCGGTTGCGGAGAAGTCTGCCGTCCGACGCGAAATCACAAAGGTGACCGCTTCCTCAGATTATACCGGTGCGGAGTCCGGATGGAGTCCGCCGCATCGGGTGTGCCCCTTCAATTGCGCGAAGTGCCGAAGGGTGCTGGCGCGAGCTCATCAGACCATGACAAAGAGCTTCAGGTCTGCGGTGTGGGCACGGCTGAGCTTTCCCACAGGGGATCTTTCAGCTAGTACGCACCACGGCCGCTGACTGACAATCAGTTCATAAGACCGGGCGCCTTGCCAACCCTTGGTTTAAACCGTTTGTCAGACGTGGCAGGCACGGAATAGCGATAAAAGTCACGCTTCGTGGCGGGCCAGGTCGCAACATTGCTCAGTTTGCAAAAACTTTCGAGCCACTCAGGTGACCGGCCACGAGTTCGTCGTGAGAGGATCGCAACAGTGTGGCTCTCAGACTTTTCAGGGCATAGCCACCTTAAACGGATCGATGGACTCGTCATCGGTGGATATATTGTTACGAAAGACGGCGACGCCAACGCGGTCTCGAAGGCGCCATTGCTTCGAACTCCGCCGGGAAGGTCTCCAGCCGTCTGGTAGCGTAGCTTTCTCAGCTCGCAACTGCTTCTGCGCAGAGCTGATAGACGAGCGGACGAGACGACGGTGAGTTAAACAAGATTTATGTACAGCATAGATACAGAGGCGTTACAAATTCGGCACTGGGGCCGACAGTTTAGAGACTCGAAGAGCCGAGCTCTCTTCTCTGACACATAAGTCAACTGCTCGCGACGCGCCGCAGGGCTTTTTTTATATGCACCGGGTGGACTCTTTGAGTAACCAAATGTCCAACCAGAAGCGCTGCTCGCCGTGAGGTCAGAATCCTCCAATGGGGTCGCCACTAGGCCGCGTCTCCTCATCGAATCCGGAGCCGCTGCGCGTGGTTGCAGCCAAGGACAAGTGACGTCGCCACGCATTGCGTAAGACTCGCCAGACTAAAGGCGCCGATTGCTTCGACGGGCTCGTGGGCTGAGGGGCTTGCGGTGCGTTGCGCGAGAGAAAGCGCCGCCGCGTGATGACGCTGTTGAGTTCGCGTCAGGTGGGCTCGCGTGCTGGCCTTGACAAAGATTGCCTTTTTCAGAGGCATGGATGTTCGGTCTGGACTCGCAGACATAACAGCACCCCCACCGCCAGACAATGCGCCAGAAAGACGAGCTGCTTCCACGTGGCTCGGATGTCAGGCGCGCCCGTTCGCCAGGTCCCTCCAGGTTCACCTCCAGGGCCATGGGGAGAATGCAGCTCCAGACTCCGTTCCGGGAACACATCCCATTCTTGAGTACAGATCCCAGCTCCACTGGCTTGTCGCCACAACTTGCCGGCCAGCTTCGCTCGTCTCTTCTGACGATCTTTGGTCTCAGCATTTGTCGATGGTTCTGCAACTTGTCAAGAACGGTTCGACAACAGACAACACACGACACAAGCAAGTGCCCTCGGCCACCCGACAAAACACCAGACAAAGTATATTACAACATATACCTAGCTACGTGTCTATCGGAATTTCGTTCCCTCTACATCAAGAGGCACATGTGGGACACAAGACTCTTCAAATGAGAACTCAAATTTTTACACGTACAACGGCGTAAAGAAATAGAATACAACATAAAGTTGGCTCCTTGAGCTTACTCTGGACGAGAGCGCTCAGCCAAGGCCGTGATGAGGACAAAATTTTGCCCCGAATCGCCAGCGAGAAACCGAAAGGTGGAAAAGGTACAAACTAAACGCATGGCTCAATACGTCTGCATTAGCATTTAGCTTTCCTTTTTTGTAGCGAACGTCAAAGTTGTGCTGTTGGAGTATCATGCTTCACCTCAGTAACCGGCCACTTTTGGGCGACATGTTATTGAACCAGGTTAGAGGACAGTGGTCCATTTTGACCACAAACCTCGAACCGGAGACATAACAATCTAGCTTTTGAACGGCCCACACGAGGCAAGCGCATTCCTTTTCAGAGGTACTGTATGCCTCTTCCTTGCCGCTGAGTTTTCGCCTTAAATACAAAACTGGCCTTTCGTTATCAGGACTGTCTTCCTGGCACAATATAGCTCCCATGCCGCGATCACTCGCGTTGCATTGAATCACCGTCGTGCTTCCAGGACGGTCCGAAAACACGTCTTCAAACTCGGAAACAATCCTTCTCAAATCCTTTTTCTGGACTTCACTTAACCTAGGCTCTAGGCTCAACTGCTTCAAGATTACCTCCGATCCCCTTTCGATTACATCACTAGTGCTCAAAATGTCTGCTCCCTCTTCCTCTGAAGCATTGAACAGCAGATTTACGACCGCTTGACGTTGAACGTATGGTTTCATCAAGTTACTGTGGTAAATTTTGTTCGGCCGCCTTCCTAATTTCACTTCATAATTGGTATCAGAAAGCTTCGATATTACTTTGGCAGGCCCTTCCCAATGAACCTCAAGCTTGTTCTTTTTGGACGGCCGCAGCACTATTACCTGACTTCCTACTTCAAAAGCGCGCTTCTTCGTCGATTTGTCGTAGTACTCCTTCGACAACACTTGTGACCCTTCATGTGACTTTCCATTATATCTTTCGTTTTTCCAAGCCTCTGAAGGAGGTCTAGAACATACGCAACTACATTAGGGTCCTCATCAAATACCTCCCAGGACTCGCGTAGCATTTGCAATGGTGTTCTCAAACTTCTGCCATGTACACAAGCTCTGCAGGGCTAAAACCAGTGCTCTCATGAGGAGCTGATCTCAAAGCTAACATAGCGGGGGGAATACACTCTTCCCGGTCGCGCAGGTGCTCGAAGCAAAGATCACTCAGTATCCGTTTCAGAACGGAATGCGTACGCTCTACCGGATTAGATTGCGGGTGATGGATCGAGCTGTGCACTACTTTTATTCCACAGTTATCTATAAAGGTAGAGGTAAGGCAGCTGGTGAAGACACTACCATTGTCGCATTGGATGTCAGAAGGAAATCCGACGCATGCAAATATAGATAGCAGCGCATCCACGACATGAGGGGAATTGAGCTCCTTAAGTGGTATCGCTTCCGGAAATTTTGTGGCTACACAGAGGGCCGTCCGGATGTACCGACAACCTTGCCTTGACTCTGGCAATGGCCCGGCGATTTCAATTACTAGGCGCCGAAAAGGTTCTGTGGTAATTGGCACAAGCTTCATGGGTTCCTTCCACTTGTCTGTGGATTTCCCCGCTCTCTGACAAGTGTCGCATGAGCGTACAAAGTCTTCGATAGCCTTCCAGCATTTCGGCCAATAAAACTCAAGGGAACTCTAGCCTTGGTTCTTTTTATGCCGAGATGGCCGGCTTACGCGTTTTCATGCGCCAGTTCCAACAGTTGGCGACGATACTTTTGTGGCACCAAGAGCTGCTCATACTTGCGACCTTGCGCATTTGTGTAGCTCTGATACAGAAGCCCTGCTTTCTCAAAAAAGGAAACATTCTTTTTCTTTTTTCCCAAGTTTACGCTTTCTATTAGCGCTTTAATCGAGAGGTCCTCACGCTGCTCTCGAATGAGCGTTTCTCGATCAACCCTCGACAGATCACTCCAACTTTCCGCTACAGGTGAGAGCGTTGCACCCCTTTCGCTCTAACTCAATGGCGCCATGTCGTCTCCTCCTGCTACAGAAACCGCGCCAGTCGCTTCGGCGACGGGCCGCTCGAGTGACTGCTCACATGACTCACACGGAGAATATCATTCACGAGGTTCCGTCGACTCGCCGCCAAGATCACTTGATGCTTCACCACATTGAACAAGATCAAGCTACTGCGTAAGCTTCCGCGCTGCTTGCGATCGCGTGAAGGCCATGTACGCTAAGTTGGAGAAGAACAATTCACCCTGCTCTTTGAGAAGCTGCTCTGAGTTGTTAGAGAAAAGATAAGGAAAACGATCGGGAAGCGCGGCAGACACAGCCGCTTCAGTGCGAAGCTTACCGAACGGGCCTTCAATGACAATGCTAGCGATTCGTAAGCAAGCACTCTGCTCTTCGGCGACTTGCCTGATCCACGCGCATTCTCCTGCAAAGTCATCCGGAGACACCAATGAAGGATGGACAACGTCCACGGTTGCCGCTGAGTCTCGAAGTGCTCGTCACGTTTTCCCATTCACACTGATTTCTTGGAGATACGGCTCTAACAACCGCATGTTCTTTTCCGATTATCAAATTGTTGCGAAAGCAAACTTTTGCTTACAGTTTATCGCGATTTGCCCTTTCTTTTTGCAGTTGTGTCAGATTAGCGACTTCCGCGATTCAAACGCCCGTGCGGTATCAGTGCGTTGTTTACGAACTACACTCGATTTCTCCGCTTCCGTTCACCCTTCCCCTACAGTGTCCTTCGTAAGAGACGGGTCATTCTTGAAATTACGGTGCGGAACGGGTTTCTGTTGATCAGGTTTCTTTGAAAAGCCCTCTTTCCTTTCATCCTTTTCAACGCGCACTGCCCTGCTATGCAACTTTCGGCGAGTATAATACTCCTCAGCTAACTCTGCTGCCTTGTTTAGCTGTACTTGACCAAGTTTGTGCTGCAGCCAAAGCTTGACATCCTCTGCGATGCAGCGGTAGAATTGCTTCAATGCAATGCATTCCACTACTTTATCGCGATCGTCATAAACACCTTCGCCCTTGAACCATTCAGTTAAAGGCTTTAGGACGAAACGCGAAGTCAACGTGTGACTAATTCCCTTTTTAGCATACCAGAACCTTTACCTGAAAGCCTCGGGTGACAACTTATAACGTCCCAAGAGCACATCCTTAACCTCGTCATAGCTCTCAAACGCTTCCCTCGACAAGCATGTTATCGCGTCGGACACTTCGCCGGCAAAGAGAGCGAACAGGTTCTGCGCCCAAAGAGACCCCTCCAAAGCATTTCGCTCACAGACGTGTTCAAACTTGACGAGATACTTCGCCATGTCCTCGCCTACTACGAACGGTGGCAGTTGGCCCCGAATTCTATAACCGCTGACCTGAACTGTCAGAGAAGCTACGCTAGGTGCCTGCGAACACTGTAGTATTGCCAGTTCTATTCGTTTCAACTCGAGACGCTCCTGTCTCTCAGCCTCCTCACGCTTGCGACGTTCGCGCCTTTCAGCTTCTTCCCGTTCGCGAACTTCTCGCCTTTCAGCCTCCTCGCGGCGTGCTTTGATATCCGCCCAGGCCTCATCGACTTCCTCAGCCACCACTCCTTCATCCTTCATGATCTCAAGGATCGCTTGCTTTCGTTTTGCACGGCCCAAAGTAATGCCGAGTTCCTTACAAATTTCGATGAGTTCCTTCACTTTAAGGTTCTCCATCATTCACACTAGCCTATTGCTGTTTGCCCCTGTTAAGAATATACTTGCCAGACCCACTATAAGTGCACTAGCAAGATTTTCAAGCAATTTTTTTTCACACTCCCGTGTTTACACCCTTCGCATTAACTTTGGTTCCAAAGCGCTCTGACTTGGCTTGAAACGATCAAAGCTCACTTTAATGCTTCACACAGCCCTTCTCTAAACTACTATAATCTGAGCTAGAGTAGTCTGGTGAACTGAGGGGAAAACATCAGGCACTCACCGCATCGATGTCGCTGACGCCGGCTGATCCTGCAGCTGCCAACCACTGTTACGAAAGACGGCGACGCCAACACGGTCCCGAAGGCGTCACTGCTTCGAATTCCGCCGGGAAGGTCTCCAGCTGTCTGGTAGCGTAGCTTTCTCAGCTCGCGACTGCTTCTGCGCAGAGCTGATAGACGAGCGGATGAGACGACGGTGAGTTAAACAAGATTTATGTACTGTATAGATACAGAGGCGTTACAAATTCGGCACTGGGGCCGGCAGTTTAGAGACTCGAGGAGCCGAGCTCTCTACTCTGACACCAAGTCAACTGCTCGCGACGCGCCGCAGGGCTTTTTTTATATGCACCGGGTGGATTCTTTGAGTAACCAAATGTCCAACCAGAAGCGCCGCTGGCCGTGAGGTCAGAATCCCCCAATGGGGTTGCCGCTGCGCCGCGTCATTCTCATCGAATGAAGAGCCGCTGCGCGTGGTTGCAGCCAAGGACGAGTGACATCACCACGCATTCCGTAAGACTCGCCATACAGGAAGGCGCCGATTGCTTCGACGGGCTCGTGGGCTGAGGGGCTCGCTGTGCGTTGCGCGACAGAAAGGCGCCGCCGCGTGATGATGCCGTTGAGTTGTTCGCATCAGGCAGGCTCGCGTGCTGACCTTGACATAGACCGCCTTTTTCAGAGGCATTAACGTTCGATGTGGACTCGCAGGCATAACACTATATAGTTCAGCAGCAGCCCGTCATGATCCAGCAAAATGAATCCGCCGGGGATTCAGCGACACACGGTGTTTCAGCCCCCTAATCGCGCTTGCCGCAGAACAAGCAGCGTAACAGCGCTCTTTCTCTTCCAGACAGTTTATCGGCGCCCGCCGCAGAGCAAGCAGAGTTTGCATGAATGGCGGCGTTGCTATAGACTCTGGGTAGGCAGCCATTTTTTTTTTGTCAGAGGCAGCCGGGGAGTGCAGCAGCGGCGTCGTGTTTGCGAGCGTTGGCGTAGTTTGCAGGCGTGATCGAGTGCGATCGCGACGCAAATTTAACTCCAAGAAGTGTCGTGCACGATTGTAGGACCACGGTAAGAATTGGTAGCGCGGCAATTTTTGTTTGCTCTTATGTGCTTTGCGGCGTAAGCTTGGGCGGGCATGTCAGCCGCGGGCAGCCAGCGTTGCTAGAGTGACAAGCGGTCGAAGCGCGACCGACCGGTTTTGCCGCGAGCGCAGACACACTGCGCCAGCATATTACCCTGCTTTGTTCAACGCCAGAGAAGGTCGAACTTTTCGAGTTACTATTAACTCAAGGAAAAGGGAACCAACCGGGGCAACAACAGGGGTGAGATTATAAACGTCGTTGTGACGGCCCCCTAATTGCCTCTCGGCACTGGCAGTCGGCGCATCAGCGGGCCTCTTCCGAGACCCCGCGCACCGCGGTGACTCCTCGCATCGGTTCGGCTTATGGCCCGGCCACGTACTGTTTGCGCGCCTGCGGAATCGGCAGCGCACGTTGCGAAAACTCTGAAGTCGCCGACGACTTTCTCTGCCGGTCCGGCTTTGGTCCAGTAGCTCTCAGAAGCAGGCTCGCGACACGGGAAATGGTAACGGCCGCCCGTTCGACGCCTGGGTTGCCTATTGTTGAATCGGGCACGTCTTTGACTGCGTCCCCGTTTATCCGGGCAAATGAGCTCCTAAGTGGAAACATGCGTGGTCAGCGAGCGGTTCCTCTTACGGCGCACAGAGGCAAGATGATTATAGCCCCGTCGTCAAGACATTGACGTGGTAGAGGAAAGTCGCCCTACGGCCTCAATACCGAGTACGGCTAGCTCAGTCTAGATAATTGTGCGCCGCGAAGCTGGCCCTGGTCTCTATGCTTTTTCTAGTTTTGTTTTATTACGTTTTGGTGGTTGTGTTGTTTGGGGAGAGTGCATGAGTCCCACGTGCACTAAGGCGGCATCCTCGTGGCGGTTTTTTTTTGGTCTACCTAATGTACTGTCCAATCAAAGGACAAGCAGGTGATTATTTGCCGAGAGTGTCGTAAGGGCAGAGCACCAGGAAGGGATAAGAAGAGGCCCCGGGGCTCCGCCAGGTGTTCTGAACCGAGCTTGCGGTGTTAGGCACCATCGGCTCCGCCGAACCCCGTAGGGTCGCCCTACAGAAGTCGGTTCATTTCCAAGTTGTTTTCTTTTTTTTGTAACATTGATGTCCCTTGTTTCGTAAAATCTGTAAATACAAGTTTTTCTCAGCCATCTAGAACTTCTTCAACGTTGCTTCTGCTTCATCGTCAAGCGACCAGCAGGCCAATACCCGCTATTGGGATAGCGGCGTACGGTTCTTCTCCCACTTTGCTACACCACCGTGGGTGGTGCGCCTCGGGTGCCGAGTGGGGAGAAGTGGTTTCTTCTACATGGAGAAGAGAACCTGATTTTACTGGCGCAGTCGACAGGATTGGCTTGCTGTGGACGGAGTGGAAGAATGAAGAAGCTGGCTGACAAGGAAAGACGAACGACAGATGAGACGCCAATCGGCACTAGACCAACGGACAGACACTGCAGCAAGTAGCTGCGGCAGCTGAAAGCTGCAGATAGCCTGGTGTTCCCGGAAGACACCGAGGGAGTGTCTGAGACAAAGCGGTCCTCGAGCGAGTCCTCGACACCTAAAAGGCGCGTCCACAACGAGGTGGGGCATCGACCAGAAGCCTGCAGCAGCAAGCCGGAGCGACGCCACGACAACGGGACAGAGCTAACGTGAGTTCCTTTTCTCATTGCTGTATTGTTGTTGCGGGGCAAACAGGCTAGCACCACATTCAGCAGGATGGAGGGTGGAAATGGGGTGAGTGAGGATGGGAGTGGTGACGTCCCTTGGACGGCACGAGACCAAGCAGATCATGATTTTAAGATGGCTCGGGAACGAAGCCGGCAAATGGAGTTAGAGTTCGAGCTCGCTAAATTACGTCCGGCAAGCCCATCAGGTATCGTGAGTGATGCTAGCAGAACATTTGAGCGCTGCTCCAACGCTGAGTGGCGCAAATACGCCAAATTGTTAGTGGGTGATTTCCCGAAATTTCCCGCAGACACGGAGGTCCCAATTTGGTTTGAGTCGGTGGAGCACACTCTGGAGGCATATGAGGTGCCTCGAAGTTATTGGGGACAAATAGTCTTTCCACTCGTGGCTGAGCGCATAGAGTATTTATCAACTCGGCTCACACCCGCCCAACATCGAGATTATGAGACCGTGAGGGAAGTAGTGCTTGATGAACTGAAGCTGTCTCCCTTAGAATACCAAAAGAAATTCACAGGGCCATGTAAACGAAAAACAGAGACGTGGAAAAGTTTTACAACAAGGTTGGGCAGCTACTTAATTTTTTATGTGGCGTCAAGAGACGTGTCCACCTTCGCGGAGCTTTTGGAACTACTGGTAGTGGACCAATGGAAGACCGTGTTGTCTGAAGAGGCATTAAAATACTTGAGGTTACGTGAGGGGGCAGCGTGGTACAAAAGAACAGAAATTGCAAGGCTCTTGCACACCTTTGAAGACGCGAACGGCAGTGCGGAAACGCAGAAAGGATAGCCGCGTAACGCCAGCAGTAAAGGGGTAGAAAAGACGACCGACCACCAGAGTAGCAGCCCATCGGGTCCGAGTCAGGGTTCGAACACGAGACCGAAGGGTTCGTATAATTCAAGTAGGCAACCGAGGAAAACGGGATGTTTTGAGTGTGGATCAAACACTCATATTAGACTCAACTGCCCACACTATCTTGAAAGGGTGGCGCCGAAGCCTAGCGCTTCGGAGGGAAATGATAAACTCACTGCTCGAGTCTGCCTAGATAAGGTAACGTCTGCCGATCGCTTGTGGAAGGTAACTCTGAATTGCAAAGATAAAACTTTGAATGCAATAATAGACACGGGCGCCGAGATTACGGTAGTGCAGGAAAGCGTGGTTCCTGAAGAATTTATACAGGCCCATGGCCGCGTAGGCCTCCGGGCAGCATTTGGTGAACGAGTCGAGGCCAAACTAGTAGAGCTCTCGCTAACGCTGAAACAGGGGCAACCGGTGTTCGCCAAATTTTCACAGGCCACACCGTTCTTGTGTGCGGTCACAGATAAACTAAGCGTGAGTGAATGCCTGCTCTCGGCGAGCGATTGGACCGCGTTGCAGCAGAGCCAGTGTGAATACAACAAACAGGACCCGACACTATCCCCCCGAAACTTCTCCGACGAACGAGAGGCGGCCGCAAAGCTAGATGGGAGAGTAGTAGAGCAGAGTAGACCGACTCCGGGTTATCCGCGGTCAGCGGAAGGAAGCGTACTGCAGCCCAGCGAGGTCGAACGCACCCGGGAGGAAGAAGTGGTTACAGCCGTGGAGGTAGAGGAGGGAGAATTTGGGCCGGAAGGAGAGCGTAACGCTAGAGAGAAAACACCACACACCGTCGAGAACGAGGCAAGTTGCGTGTCGCAAGGTGGCGCAAGTGGCGAGAGGGGCGATTTCGAGGCGTCGCGTGAGGAACAAAAGAGTGACGAAACGTTGGGCCGGGCATGGAGAGACGCCGCGGAAGGGCGAGGTGGAATGCTGGTGATAGACGGGTTGCTGTATCACCGAGAACAGGTATTGGGTCAGCCAATCAAGCAGGTAATTTTGCCGACCACCCGGCGGGCTGATGTGCTCAGCCTGGCGCATGAGTCGTATTGGGGCGGACACCTGGGGTTTCGTAAGACGAAAGCGAGAATTAAGCTTATTTTTTTGGCCAGGTATAGAAAAGGACGTCCAAGACTTCTGCAATGGTTGTCACGCGTGCCGGATCAGGGCTGACAGGAGGCAGACAGACAGAGTTCCCATAGCACCCCTCGAAACGCCCCGATACTCCTTTCAGAAAGTCAATATCGACGTCATAGGACCAATTGAGCCGCCGACAACTCGCGGCCACCGCTACGCGTTGTGCATGATAGATCTCTTCACCCACTGGCCCGAGGTCATATGTCTCAAGTCATTGACAGCTAAAGCTACCTGCGACGCAATGTTGGGAATTTTCAGCCGCAGCGGGACATTAGAGGTAGTATGTTCAGATTGCCGGACCAATTTCACCGCCGCGCTGACCTGCGAATTCCTGACGCGCCTCAGCTGTACATGTGCCCCTCGGTTTTCGACACCGGACAACCCGGAAAGCAACGGAGCGGTCGAACGGAACAGAGTATTCAAAAACATGCTATTTCATGTGATATCTGAACAGGGGCGACAATGGGACAAGTTCGTGCCACTTCTACTGTGGGCATATAGAGAAGTTCCTCACGACACTACGGGCGTGTCCCCGTTCCAGATGATGTACGGCAGAAAACCCGTCGGTCCGCTCGCGATCCTACAGAGGGCTTGGTCGGGAGAGCAGGAAATGCCCGCGACAGTGGCAGACAAGCCGGCGGAGTATATGTGAAAACTGAAGCAACAGTTGGAGATAGCCGCGGAAGCCGTTAACGTGACCGCAACTAAACAGCAGAGGGCGTACGCGACGCAATACAACCTTCGTGCGAAAGAAAAGGAGTTTCAACTGGGGGAGCAGGTGCTTGTTTTTGATAGCAACTGTTCCGGTAAGATGCAACTGAAATGGGTAGGTCCGTGCAGGATCATAGGAAAGTACCGCCAACACTCCTATTACTTAGAGACGCCGGCGGGTAAGCGTATGCTAGTGCATGCCAACCACCTGCGCCCGTACACGTACCGTGTCGCAGGCATTGGGGTCATATTCCATGATGACCACGAGTTCGGGGAGGTGTAATACGTGCCGCGTCCTGTCACCTCGCACGACAAAGCATCTATCCTACCGGCGGGTAGCTTGGCTCATTTGCAGCTCCCTGAGAGAGTGTTAGTACGGGAGGTGTTTGAACGCCATGCGGCCTTATTTAGCGGAGAAGAGGGGATCGCGCAAGTCGGTGAACATAAGATAAGGCTTGTGCAAGGGGCCACGCCGAAGCGTAGCCGTCCTTACCGTATGCCAGTGGCCTTGAAGGACGAGGTTTCGAAACAGATATCGGAACTGCTCGAGCTTGGTTTAATATACCGGTGCGAAAGTCCATTTGCTCACCCCCTTGTGTGCGTCCCAAAAAAAGATGGCACGGTGCGCCTGTGTGTCGATTACAGAAGCTTGAATGCCATAACCGAACCAGACGCATTCCTGATGGAATTCCCGCAAGAATTGATCATGAATGTAGGTCAGGCTAGTTATATAACTCTCATTGATCTCCGACGAGGCTACTGGCAAGTTGCCTTAGCGGAGGGGTCACAGCGCATGACCGTGTTCGTGTCGCACCTAGGTCAGTTTGCTTGGAGGGTAATGCCGTTTGGGCTCAGGAACGCGGCAGCCAGCTTTCAGCGGAGTATGAACCAGCTGTTAGCAACCCACGAGGCGTATGCCTGTGCCTACTTGGATGACATTGCGGCTTTCAGCAGGTCCCTACAAAAGCACGTCCGGCACCTCCGCGCTGTGTTCTCCGCCCTAACGTCCGTAGGTCTAGTAGCTAACATGGAAAAATGTCAGGTGGCGTGCGCGTCTATCCGCTACCTCGGACATATTGTGGGATCGGGAAAACATGGTCCGGACCCCAGCAAGCTCGCGGCTATTGAGGGGCTGCAAGTACCCCAGAATAAAAAAGAGTTAAGGAGTGTTCTAGGTCTGTGCGGGTATTACCGGGGTTACATACCCAATTTTGCTGGCATTGCCAAGCCCCTTACCCAATTGACGGCTAAATATGTTCCTAACCACATCCCTTGCACGCCCGAGGCCGACGAGGCATTTGCAAAACTCAAGGGTGCCCTGTGCAGCACTGTTGAATTAACCACTCCAGATATTCACAAGCCGTTTTGGCTTTTTACGGACGCTTGCGCTATCGCTGTGGGAGCTTGTTTCGCCCAAATGGCCGATGACGGTACCGAGTGCCCGATTGCTTTTGCCAGTCATCGCTTCATGCCTGCCCAGATGAAATGGTCTATGATAGAGCGCGAGGCGTTTGGTGTCATTTGGGGACTCAAAAAGTTCGACACCTGGGTATTCGGGGCCAAAATCTTTGTCGTCTCCGACCACAATCCGCTCTCGTATCTCACTCAAGCTGCGCCACAAGGAGCCAAATTGATACGTTGGGCATTGACTTTGCAGCGCTACGACGTGGTAGTGCAACACAGAAAGGGTACAGCACATGCTAACGCCGACGCACTTTCCCGGCTGACAAACCAATGCTGGGAAGAGGTGCAGTAGCCTGAGAGCCCCGCAGCGGCGATCAGTGAAGGGGGGGGGGGGGAGTGTTATGTGCCACGGGACTAAGTGATGGATTTATGGTGCAAACATGGCAATAACACTTCAGAATGGTGATGGAACTTTTGAACATCATACAACAGTGGACGACAATTACCAAGTGTAGTCGTGTGAACTGCGTGTGGTGTCTGTTTGCTTTTACGTGCCATTTTTTGTTGCGTTTTATTATGTTGGGTGGGGCAACAGCGCCCGATTGTTTTGGAACATGTGTTGCAGTGTGTGTCATGTTAATGAAAACTCTTGCAGAGTGTTCAAGGAATTGCCCACGGCAGGGAATGTCAGATGTTGCATGCATCATAAGCGTTTGGTGGAAAGGCGTGCGGAGCGAGCAGCTCTGGCATATTTGGTCGGGTCTACTAGATACCGCGTTTCAGCCGCAAGATGTTTTGAATAGACTCGCTATATTAAGAGAGCAGGGCAGCTCACTAAGTAGCTTTGTCATGTCAGCTGGCGCTGGAGACTGGTTTGTTTCGTTGTTTTTTTTTGAGCACCGAGCCCAAGTGGGGCTCTTGGCGCGCTTCCTTTGCAGGAGAAAATTTGCGCATGCTGCTGCCGGCCAGGTGCAGCGCGACCACTGCGTAGTGGGGGGGACACCCCAGCCGTTGGCTTCAGCGGTTAACCCGCCGTACACCCACTGGTTGAGCGCGGTCTGTTTTTTTGTGGGTTTACTTCGGCAACACTGTAGGCAAGTTGTTGCAAAGTCTTGGATGGGGGGTGTAGGACCGCGGTAAGAATTGGTAGCGCGGCAATTTTTGTTTGCTCTTATGTGCTTTGCGGCGTAAGCTTGGGAGGGCATGTCAGCCCCGGGCAGCCAGCGTTGCTTGAGTGACAAGCGATCGAAGCGCGACCGACCGGTTTTGCCGCGAGCGCAGACACACGGCGCCAGCATATTACCCTGCTTTGTTCAATGCCAGTGACGGTCGAGCTTTTCGAGTTACTATTAACTCAAGGAAAAGGGAACCAACCGGGGCAACAACAGGGGTGAGATTATAAACGTCGTTGTGACGGCCCCCTAATTGCCTCTCGGCACTGGCAGTCGGCGCATCAACGGGCCTCTTCCGAGACCCCGCGCACCGCGGTGACTCCTCGCATCGGTTCGGCTTATGGCCCGGCCACGTACTGTTTGCGCGCCTGCGGAATCGGCAGCGCACGTTGCGAAAACTCTGAAGTCGCCGACGACTTTCTCTGCCGGTCCGGCTTTGGTCCAGTAGCTCTCAGAAGCAGGCTCGCGACACGGGAAATGGTAACGGCCGCCCGTTCGACGCCTGGGTTGCCTATTGTTGAATCGGGCACGTCTTTGACTGCGTCCCCGTTTATCCGGGCAAATGAGCTCCTAAGTGGAAACATGCGTGGTCAGCGAGCGGTTCCTCTTACGGCGCACAGAGGCAAGATGATTATAGCCCCGTCGTCAAGACATTGACGTGGTAGAGGAAAGTCGCCCTACGGCCTCAATACCGAGTACGGCTAGCTCGGTCTAGATAATTGTGCGCCGCGAAGCTGGCCCTGGCCTCTATGCTTTTTCTAGTTTTGTTTTATTTACGTTTTGGTGGTTGTGTTGTTTAGGGAGAGTGCATGAGTCCCACGTGCACGAAGGTGGCATCCTCGTGGCGTTTTTTTTATCTACCTAATGTACTGTCCAATCAAAGGAGAAGCAGGTGATTATTTGCCGAGAGTGTCGTAAGGGCGGAGCACCAGGAAGGAATAAGAAGAGGCCCGGGGGCTCCGCCAGGTGTTCTGAACCGAGCTTGCGGTGTTAGGCACCATCGGCTCCACCGAACCCCGTAGGGTCGCCCTACAGAAGTCGGTTCATTTCCAAGTTGTTTTCCTTTCTTTTTTTTGTAACATTGATGTCCCTTGTTTTGTAAAATCTGTAAATACAAGTTTTTCTCAGCCATCTAGAACTTCTTCAGCGTTGCTTCTTCTTCATTGTCAAGCGACCAGCAGGCCAATACCCGCTATTGGGATAGCGGTGTACGGTTCTTCTCCCACTTTGCTACACCACCGCGGGTGGTGCGCCTCGGGCGCCGAGTGGGGAGAAGTGGTTTCCTCTACATGGAGAAGAGGACCTGATATTACTACAATATCAGCCTCTCCGCAAGAAAGACCACGCCGCAACGCTGTGCCAGAAAGACCTCGAGCGGCACGAAGAAGAAACGAGAATTTGCTCCGAGTGATCCATTCAATCACGCTTCGTGCGCGTGACTGTGTAAGCGACGTGTACTTGTGGCGGCGCGTTGACAGATCCGATATTCATGTATTTTTTGTTCCGAGGATGAGTTTGAAAACCCGGGAGCAGATGAAGTCCAGAAAGACCCTCGAGGGTCACAGCATTGAGAAGAGTGGCCGAGTGCGGGAGCCGTAGGTGAAGAAAGTCGCCACCGACACTGTGGTCGTCGTCACTCAAGTAAGACGTGGTAAATTGTGGAGCGCTCTTCTCATGCACGTGTGTCGTACTCCTCGTAGAATAACAGCGCAGTGGGATGCGAGCAGGCTTCGCTGTTCCCGGCCAAGCATGTGCAGTGCACGGCAAGGACCTCACCATCACTCTTGCCCATGAACAAGACGTCGACCGGGGCTTGTTAACACACTGGGAGTTTAGCCTGAACAGACGTTAGCATCTACGGCGAAATCAAGTAATTTAACACATTTTACTTGAGTGACGATGATCATAGTATCGGCGGCGAATTTCTTCATTCACGACTCCCACAACCAGCCACTCGTCACAATGTTGTGGCCATTGATTGCCTTTCTCGACTTCAACATAGCTCTTGGGTAATCAAACTCGTCCTCGGAACGAGACGTTCGTGAATATCGGAGCTGTGGACGCGCGGCCACAAGTGCACGTATGTCGTTTACACAGTCGCCCACACGAAGCGTGATTGAATGGACCACTCGGAGCAAATTCTCCTCTCTTCTTTGTGCCGCGCGATGTCTTTCTGGAACAGGATTGCGGCGTGGTCTTTCTTGCGGAGAGGGTGATATCGTACACGAAACTTCTTGGAGTTAAATTTGCGTCGTGATCGCACTCGATCACGCCTGCAATCTACGCCAACGCTCGCTAACACGACTGCACTGCTGCATATTCCGACTGCCTCTGACAGAAATATGGCTGCCTACCCAGAGTGCATAGCGTCGCCGCCGTTCATGCAAGTTCCCTATATGGCGCACCGTCCCTCCGACACTCGAAACGGGTCACTCTGCTGAACCTTCAGTAGCTCTTCGCCGCTGAAAGCGATTCCCATTCTACCAAATGGGGAAGTCTGGTATCGCGCCCACTCAGGACCACAGCAACCGCCGCATGCACGGCGTCACGGGCTCGCTCTCGGCACAGTGGCCTTCGGAAAGTTCCCCCGCTTGGCTGCCACACAGTGCGCCGCTTAGCTGGATAGCAGCCAAGGCCATCTTCATGGGGACTCCCCCTTTTCGCCGCTGTTTCATCCCGGACACTTGCATGTGCTAAGGCATCGCGAGTGGCCATCGCACCAAAATCCAGGTTTTCGGCTGACAACAGGGGGCATGAGATAGCGTGCCATCTACCACGATGGTTATGTGTTCACCACATAAGGGGGTGACGACACGGACGGGTGCCGAAGGGTGTCCATTGATAGAGGCGATGACCTCGTTGTGCAACGCGGCGTGCCACGAAGCAGGCATGTTGCGACGAGCCCGAATCGCGCGGGTGAACTGACTCGCTATGGGCAGTCAAAAGCTTAGAGCTTTTGATTCTGCGTTGGGCGCCAGTGTTGTGACACGTATCCCGAAGGAGTACAGCCACTAACGTGGGTCCGGTCTTAGCGAGCCTCAGGGCACGCGTTTATCATCGCCATGGCGAGAACACAACACTGCTCAAGGTCGCGACACTTTATTGTCTGTGACAACACCAAAACGCAGTACAGCCCGTTGCAAAGGCGTGGCGGGAAAGCGAATGGGCTTATCCGCGCCACGGGCGAAAAGTACTACACAGGGTTTCACGAGCACGTCTCCGGGGTAAAAGTAATTCACGGAGACACCGGGACCAAGGGCTGGTTGCTCGAGCAAGGGCAAAGGCGCTCGCGTTGGCCTCGGAGAGATACGAGTCGGCGTAGCCTGGCCGCGCGCTAGAAACCCGCACCACTCTTCGGCCTAGCGTTCTGAAGGGGGGGGGCGACATAAGGTAAGCGTTCAGGTCAGTACTATGCTTCTTCTTTCGATCTTCTAAACGTTCGATCTTGCTAAACGCCCAGCCATCTTGACCTAGTGGCTGCGTTCATACTTTTGAACATTGTCAATAAAAAAAAGAGAGCCTGCAAGCTGCTCCTCGTTCACCTCAAGCTTTCGTTTTAAGTGTGAATACACTTTATTAGCGACCCCCAACCATCCGCCGCCGTCGGCAGCGTCCGCAGTCTTCTCTATATCTTTAAAAGAAAGAGGACTTGGCGGGCCGCAGCGCGACGCTCTACCGAATAAGCCACGGACGCGACGCTGATATCGGTGTCAGTAACGCGCCTTATATCTTTAACGCCGCTGCGCGCGTCCCCCTCCCCCTTCACTCGCTCCTCCGCTCTCCTCGCTCGCTGCAGCTGCGCGCGCACCCCTCTCTCTCGTGCGCCCGCCTTCTCTCTCAGTCTCCCGTCGAGAGCGGGTCGTGCGATGGATGTCCCGGAGGCAACGCTACCATCAACAACGAATGCAGTACAACCGAATGCCAGCACTGCACCCGTCGTTGGAGGTGACGGTACCGCGGTGGTTTCGCCGACGTTGGAAGACAAGGTGGCGCTGCGAAGGGCTCGTGAGACCGAACGTAAGCGGGCGAAGCGTGCAGCGGATGCCGAACTGCGTGCTCGCGAGGCCGAGGACAAGCGGGCGAAGCGTGCAGAGGATGCCGAACTTCGCGCTCGCGAGGCCGAGGACAAGCGGGCGAAGCGTGCAGCGGATGATGAACTGTGCTCTCGCGAGGCCGAGATGAGGCGTCAGCATCGAGCCCCGAACGCGGCTCAAGAAGCGGAACGACAACGCAAGCGTCAGGCGGAGAAGGGCGATGAAGGCTGGCGTCAAGACGACGGATTTTAACTTTACTCCCCCTCATAGCATCACCCCGTGCATTCGCACTTAACCATGTTCACCCTCGGGGAAATGCTTGGGAGTTTTTTACACATTCCTGCCAGCTGGCGCCCATTTCTCACTCAGTGTATGCAGAAAAGTCTGCGGCTTCGACGACATTTGCTTTCAAGAATGGCGATTCGCGGCCATTTTTTTACATGTAGGTCTATTGAAAGACGTAGTGGTAATAAATTGAACTAAAGATACTATGACAACAGTTAAATTATTGGCAACTGTAGGTATTTTGTCATCTGTTTCTAGAAAATTGCGTACAAATCACGGTGTCAATCTGTCCTATTTCCTAGGGCCATTGAGGTGATGTTACAAATTTCACCGTTGGGTGTCTATGGAACAGTGTCATCAGTGCAGACTGAGTCGACCGCAGAGACTCGTACTCGTTTCGGGACGGCTGTGTGTTCTCCCATAGTAGAGCGCCAAATGCTCTTAATCGTTAAACACTCTTTCAAAATACTGATTTCGCCGGGGTACCACCGTACCACAGAATACCATTTAAAGAAAGGCAACTGTACCTTTGACAATGCAACGAAAGTAAGGGTAGCGGTGGCGTTGTTAACTAACTTATCTGACCTACAGACGGCGTTGGTAGGCCTATCATCAATTCATCATGATTGCGCTAGGGCAATATGGCGGCTGCTTTGGTAGCGGGCGCGGAGGGTCGTGTTGCGCGCCCGCAGGTTTACGGGCATTTATTCGGTGCTATTGCGGGGTGGTATTCACACGCACGGCCCCCTAACGTTACTATAAATATTTCCGCTTTGCCGCCAGGTGACCGAGATGCCTCCACTGGCAAAAAAATACGCCAAGCAACTAAGGTTACATTGTTTATTGACAATCATGAATGCAGCAGTATACATGTAAACAAGGGACACTGTCTCTCACAGTGTTGAACAATACATGAAAAAAACAATGATAGTCATCTGTTTAATAAAATTACCCGCTGAAATTGTGCAACATTGTTTCTTGGCTCGTTCAGTCAGACAACAATATTTACTCAGAACACCCCTTGCACAGTACTTGGTACTGTGCTGCCCATTGTTTGTCTCACCACCCATGCTCTCAGAAAGTGCAGTGTCAGTACGGTTAGCCTGAGCCGCAATATATTTGACACCGCATTGGCGAGAAGCACATCACAATGAATAAAAAGAAATGACCCCACGCTGTTGGGCTAGGTATCCCTGCATATAACATTGTTCTGGATATTGTGTTCAGAACCAGTGTTCTTCCCTACGCGTCCAATCTTTTTACGACTAACTAGATGAACTTCCAGTTGTGGTAAGCAAGTGCATCCTGGGAAAACACCATTTACAGGATCGTGTTGAAAAGGAAACTTGCTTTACGTTTCAAAAGAGGTAAAAGAGTTGCAGTGACAGAAACTTTAATTGAGTAGCAGTTGGCGAATAATGAAAGTCTGAGTCAAGCATTTCTGCAAGTCAACATTCTTGTGAAGGTTGTCACGGATGACAAGTTAAGAGAATTAGCTACCCTTGCCCTTGCTCGCCTACTGTAGATCGGCTGACACACGAGATAGAGAATGCCTGTTGGTGCTTCCAAAGGCACTCATTCGTAAAAAAGAAATTATGAACCAGAGGATAGCACTCGCAATACACTGCACATGACATATATGCATACAATAGGGACATATGGAACACTATTAACACTAGACAGTTGAAAAGTGCTGGAAGTCACGGTAGCAATGTTAGAAAAATAGGCAGTGAATACTCATTGCAGTCAAATCTGCATAATGAAATTTTCTACGATGTTTATTCACAAAGTAAGGGCCATTTCCCAATCTTCAAGTATTTGCATGCCAGACTGAAGAGTTATGTGCACAGCACAATCTGCTACTTCTCAGCGAAAGAACTGAAGTGATTGTTCTGGCTCAGTAGTCGTCTGCTTGACGGGGAACGCAGACAACAATGTTGGCAAATATTGTTGTTTCCGCCTGTTGTGGGGTGCACACTGTATTTACATTTTTACAGGCAAAAGTATCACTAGCATTTCCAATTTACGAGGAGTTGTGCACAGTTCATGGACCAACTGCGAGGAGTGAAACAAGTGTCGGAACACGGTGTTAAGATTTCCAAAATGGCTGCACAAATGCATACAAAAAAGAGGGTAGCACCACGTTAAGCATCAAGAACAACCAAACTGTTCAAGTGGACAGGGTATTGCAATAGATTGAGGACTGACAGTTACTGGTCTATAAGACAAAGTTCCCATTGTTGGCCTCGCTACAATTTGCCACACTGTAGCCGATATGCCCAGATAATACAAAGCTAGGTTCCAAAAATGCTTACGACCAACTCAAATACTAAAGGACATCAAGTGGAAGAGCGTTTTTAGGCTGCTACCGATAAAACAGGGATCTGTTTTCACACTATTGCGCAGGTGACGACGCTTCATAGTGTATGCGATTGCAGAAACAACACAGTGGTGCCACCACTCCTTTTCTCAAAAACCGATAAAAATTCAAGCGATTGGCTTACTCCTGTTAGAAAATGATGGTGGCATTTTTGAAGTCAAAAAGAAAATTTTTAGTGTTTATTTCATAAAATTTGGGCCACACTTACAGCTGATATATACTGTGAAACACTCACCATAGTAATAAGTACGATAAACATTGATGACGCCACAAATTCTCATCCGGATTCGGTCTCCTACATGACAATCAAAACCAATTGGAAGATCAAATATTTTGGTAGAGAATAATAATTGCTCGCCTTTCTGTCCTGTGCCAGAACCGTGCGAATATTTCCTCTTTTTTCACTAAAAACAGTGGCTCGTGGTACGATTTGAAGACAGTGAGAAATTCAAGATCAGCATTCGCAACAGGTTCAATTACCAAGCGGCGATCTTTTATTCAGATTGACTAAATAAACTACTGCGATGGTACGAGAAGAACTAAGAAGTTAGCAGTGGTTCTGTAGAAAGGGGAAGTAGGTTTTTGCTAAACTAAGCCCACCAATAAAAACTTTTGCTAATGAATATTTACTTCCTTGGAACCAAATGACCCTTACTTTTTGAATGACCTTCAAAGTTTTTATGCTTTGCATTGACAGTTGAATAAATGAGTTTTTTTACACTGCTCAAATGATGAACAACGGAAGACGCTGAATTCACACTTTTATTATTCACTACTTCCTAACTGTCTGCCTCACTCTTAACATGGGTATCATACAAAACTAGTCCTTTTGGCTACATATTTCACAGCAATATCAAGGAAATAGCTGTTAGTAGACATTCGAGTTATCAACATGTACAAACACTGGCCAACTTTGATTATACCGACTCAGTGCACTCAGTCATTGTTCTGTTAAAATTAACATACCTTTAAAAATGCCTTCTCGTGCTTCAGTGATTTTACGTAAAATAAATATTATTACAGTAAAAGGTCCTTATTTGAACTCCGTTAAGTAAAAGCGCATATCCCTGTGTATTTCTGTTTGGGGAAACCTCTCAACAATTTGAACACATTGGTATCCACAACAGCTAATTCACACTGGGAGCCCCTTGTTTTCGTTGCTGCTCGCACAAGTCTGTCCAGAGTGATCATACCATTTTGCAAAAACAAACCAAACTAAATTAACTAGAGGAGGAAAATAACAGAGCAGCAGCATTTCTGAGGAGATGAGATTCCGGATGCTGAACTGGAGCCCTTGGACAAGCTAGGAATGATGGTCATGGAGTCACAGTGGAATAAATGCAAGCGAATGCAAATCCCTGAATACTTCTAATTTTGATTGCGTTAACTCTGTCATGTAAACAAACATGCTTCGAAGCACAATTATTGACATACGTTCAAACAGTAAGGCTCACAGCTTGCGTGCATGTCGGTGCTTGTTTTTGGCTCATCATCAGCCTGATTACACCCACTGCAGGACAAAGGTCTCTCCCAGGATCGGCCAATCTACTTGGTTCTGTGCTTTCTGCTGCTACGTTATACGTTGTTGCGACTCTGGGTCCCGCGGGTCTCAGTTTGGTAGCGGGCCCCCGTCCAGGACCCATCTTCGAAGAAGTCAGATGAGGCACTCGTAAAAACGACAACAATTTATTTACATGGTTAGTAACTGAGAATAAGAAAGGAGGTGATCAAGTGATCATAACTGTACAGGAGAGCTGTTGAACTGTAGAACTTCTAGAATACGCAAGAGTCTTCCGTTTATATAGCGCCGTGTTGCCAATGCTGGGCGCACTGTCCGCGGCTTCAGCCACTACGGCGCTCCATGGTCTAGGTGCTCCACCCACGAAGTAGAGGAAAGACACCACACAATTCATGTGGAGAGGGCACAGTCCACACGATGCCCAAATATGGTCACCAAAGCACTGCACTGACGTTTTCGTACACGTCACTAAGTTTCGCGCACGTCTGACGATTTTGGTTCCCAAGATTCTTCTGACAGCTGGGTGAGGTTCGAAAAACCGGCCGCCAGTACACGTGTCAAACTTGCCTGACTGTTTGGGTACAATGTACTAGACCTTCTTCTAGTACACTGTAGTTTGGGTAGAACAATGTAGTGGTGGGCCAGCATACCGTCAAAATATGCTACCCCATTCAGCCGATCCTACCGAGAAAGGCGAAGAAGAAGGAGTGGCGCAGCCACAACCAGTCTGGCTTTAGCTTTCAGCCTGAACGGCAAATACCATGCTGGTTCCGAGATTTCCAAAGACTCGGTGACCTCGAAAATGGCCCAGCTGCCTCCTTGTCTGCCTCGAAATCCTCGCTTGCAACAAACACAATGGCCTCTCTTGGCTCGTGCGTTTTCCCTGCGCGAACCAGTCCCGAACCCCTCGTTCAGGTTTTGCCGAGAGGAAATTATACCGTCTTGATGGCACACCTTTGCTTGGAATGCGTCGAAACATTTTCGTCCCTTTCACAAAGGCCGAAAAACTTCAATAATGATGACGGTCGTAACAACGTACAAACTTTTGAATATCATCGGCCCACCTAACCTTCTGTCTTCACTTCATGCATTTTCCTTCACTGTGAATCCAGTCATTTACCTTTAATGACCAGTGGTTATTCTGCCTGCGTACTACGTGCCTAGCCCATGTCCATTTCTTCTTGATTTAAAGTACGATGTCCTTAGCAGTGATTTGTTCCCTGACCCACTCTGCTCTCTTATTTTGTCTTAAAGTTACACCTATTATTTCCCTTTCCATCGCTCACTGCGTCGTCCTCAATTTACTGCATTTCCGATGGAGGCGGAAATGTTGTAGGCCCGTGTGCTCAGATTTGGGTGCGCGTTAAAGAATCCCAGGTGGTCTAAATTTCCGGAGCCCTCCACTACGGCGTCTCTCATAATCATATAGTGGTTTTGGGACGTTAAACCCCACATATCAATCAATCGTCCTAAATTTAAGCTGAACCCTCTTTGTAAGCCTCCAGGTTTCTGCTCCGCAGGGAAGTATGGGCAAAACGCAGCTGTTAAGTCCTTCCTCTTGAGGGTTAGTGACAGATTATCATTCACGATTTGAGAATGCTTGCCGAATGTGATCTAACCCTACTTATTCTTCCTTATTCTTCTAAGTATTCTCTTATGGTTCGGCTCCATGATTGCTACCTCGCAAGACATGTCTTGCCTAATGAATGCTTGAGTTCTTGCAATTTTTTTAGAACTTTGATAGTGTCACTCCCAACATGCACGCGGTATCAGTAACTGTTTCAACACTACACTATAGCTGTACCTTCCACTGCCTTGCAACAGTCTTTACATTCACAGCAATCTATATCCAATGTGAAAAAGAAGTGCTGCTAATTATGCACAACTACAAGCCCCTTTGTTACATAGGTATATGTGATACTATATGCAAAGTTTATCGCGTAGAGTGAAGTACAGTATGTGCACCCCATGATATGCACACTCCAAGAATTTTGAAGCCTACACATTTCCTGTAAACTCAGTCTTTCCTGAAGCAAGAAACAACAATCTGTGCACCCGATTTCATACAGCTTGAACATACCGTACCCTATCACTGCTTTTCAATATAATGCTTCCATTTGCCCTCCTGGCATATTGGTGGCGCATGAGGTTGTCACTATGGCATCTGTAGAGATTCTTACGACTGGATGTGGGTAGCTTGGAAATCAATGGTCTCTCTTTAGTCTAGTTTTCTGAGAAGAAAAAAAAACAGACTCATGAGCAGGGTAAGACCGAAATGGTTGAACAAATTATGTTCAATAAAGAAAGTGTCTTCAACCATACCTTTCGAATATTTTGGCCCATGAGCTTGCTTTCAGTGACGACACATTCTCCGCTGACTTGAGGTAGGTTCAGAGTGATGAGGCATCCAAGCGTACGCTGATATGAGCAGTTCCTTGGAGGTTGTGGTTGGGTTGTAAGGAAAAAAAACAGTCCTGCTTACTCTGGTAGAAGAGTGAAGGGATTTGTGATGCACGACTAAGAAGAATGTATTTGAGAACACTGCATATAAGAAAGGTAATGTGGACATAACATTGCTGTTTTGTGAATTTGTCTTGTGTATGGCATTATAATTAATTTGTTTCAGGGACGTTCTTCGGAGAACAAAGCTAGGTAATTCCGCAACTGGATGGGCTATATGGTCCATGCAAATGTAATATGCTTCATTGCAAACTTACGAAAAAATGTACAAATGCGTACATGTACTGAAGGTTCACTTGACTCGACTGTGTATTGAATTTATGAGCATATATTGCAGCAGACTCATTTTGAGCAGAAACAGCTAGAACTTTTGCTGTGATTTGTGCTACAAAATTTAGCAGTAAAGATATTTTCAGCGAATATGACAACGAAGTAAACAATTTCAAACATTCACAAGGTGTGCATCTCATTAGCTGTACAAGTCGAAAAGCCCTATGAAATGACAAAAACTGTAGCGCATGCAGAAGGGCCATGCTGAGATGCAATGCAGCGCATTTTCATTCAACGGCGAACACGCCCAAATTGACCAAGATTATTCTGTCTTCGTAGGCAGTCTCCGAGAGATTTGCCAGCGCTGAATTTTCACGCTGGAGGCTGCACAGCCGGACGTTGGTGAAGCATGGCAGCTGACATGGTTCACAGCTTCTAGACACGTTCGCTTCGTAGTAGCAGCCCGTAAAGTCTGAGTCGCAAGCTCGCATTGATATATCAAAACTGAATTAAAACGGAGATTCGCAATGACGATCGACAAAAAAGTACCGCAGCTAACCACGGACAATTTGAAAAAAACTTAACCGACAGAAACAGAATCGATGCCAATGGACTGCTGCTTTTCGGGAATCAGGGTAATATTAATACTTGAACTAAAACAATCACCGCTCTTGTAATATTAGTGAAAGTAAGACAAAAATATTTTATTCATTTTTTAAATAAAGAACGGCATAGTAACTATCCCTTTAACGGTTTTTTTATACATCCTGAAATAAATATTTCAGTCGAGTTGAGCGCCCCTCAAAGGGAAAATGCACACTAACTTATCCGACCGCTAAAAGAGGGGTTAGTAGTTATACAATACGCGCAAATGATGAAACTCGCCGTGGTCGATCTTTTCACCCTCTACGGCCATCGCGGGGACATGAGAGTTTCCGGGGCCTGGTGGTACTGTGACAGCTTAATGCTCTCCCATACTAGAGTTTTGCGTACTCTAAAACACCGAACATTTCTTTTAAACATAACAGGGCCCCTGTCGCATTGTCACGACAGTAGTATGTGGAAGAAGCGCAGTCACTGTTCTATCGATTGGCTTCGCCGTGAACGCATAGGGGTAACAGTAATGAGCGTCCCTTTCATAACGACGCAGTAGCCTCTAAGTGGCCTGTCCTACCAAGCTCAGTTAGTAATGCGGCATGCTTGAATGAAATATTAGTGACTGGTTTTCATGTCGTTAGGCACGTGTATCTGAGCGTTGCTATAACGCTCAGCGACGCGCAGATGTACAGACCGGAGAGAGGACAGGGAATTGCATAAGATTGCGTTTTTGACGAGCGCGTTTTACGACACGCGGCTAGAATGTCTGCAAAACGACATTGAAACCAAGTAAATGCACCTTCACCCTCCACTCGATCGACATCTTAAGCGGAGCGAGATATGCGTTGTATGTTCAGCCACTCCTATGACCGTTCTGCGCACGTGCTCTACACTTCAAGAGACGCGTGATGCGTTCGAGAAGCAAGACGTGCCTTACATCTGCTAAGACAATGTCTTCTTTTTGTGTATTCATGAACAGTAAAAAGCCCCGCCGCGGTGGTCTAGTGGCTAAGGTACTCGGCTGCTGACCCGCAGGGCGCGTGTTCGAATCCCGGCTGTGGCGGCTGCATTTCCGATGGAGGCGGAAATGTTGTAGGCCCGTGTGCTCAGATTTGGGTGCACGTTAAAGAACCCCAGGTGGTCTAAATTTCCGGAGCCCTCCACTACGGCGTCTCTCATAATCATATAGTGGTTTTGGGACGTTAAACCCCCCATATCAATCAATCAATGAACAGTAAAAAACTTACACCCCTAGGAGTGTAAAAAGGGTGTTTTACAGATTTACACCCTTTTAAATGATTGTAACACCCTTTTCTTTGCTGGTACACCCTCACAGAAGGGTGTAAGGGGCATAAGGGTGTTATTATGCCGTTCGTGAGGGTGTTGAAGAACAGAAGGGTGTACACTTATATAATTGTTGCAATAAAAATTGTTCCGTTTAACGTCGCGAAGTTGTCATATAATCATTAGAGACGCCGTACCAAAGGTCTCCGAAAATTTAAACCACCTGGGGTTATACTTAAGGTGCACATAAATCTAGCTACAGAGGTCCCGCAGTATTTCTCGTCCACCAAAAATGTGGCCGCCGTGAACTGCCGGGATTCGATCCTGCGACTTGCGGGTCAACAGTTCAGTACCATTAGCATCAGACCGCCAGCTCGGGAGTGCACGTGCAAGAATCGAGCTGCATCCATGCTTGCAAATAAAATACCACGCATAGCGCAAGGAACGCCTTACCCATAGGATAACAATGTCGTAGAATGAAAAAAAATCAAGGAAATAATTGAGGAATTGGCAAAATTTTACAGAACACTCTAAGAATAATTGAGAAAGTGTAAAAGAGACTAATTTTTCTCGCACTTTATGATTCGACATGCTTTGCCACTTTATATCGTCCACATTATATGTGAATGAAAAAATGGGCTGTCACGATCTACGAACAGCACATATTCATGTGTAGAAGCAATTGAGAAAGAAAGCTTGAATTTATTACAAAAACACTTGCTCGGTCAAAAGCCGTTCGAGTGCAAGTCGTTTTCACAAGATTATCGAAGACGACACGTGCTTGGTCGAAAAAGAAAACAATGCACAGTATACCTTCTGCAACCATGCGGGAGCACGGGAAGTGATTCTTTAGGTCAAGAAATAAAGGTCAGAAAATGGCATGGTCAGTGCACGCAGCGCCTGCGAAGCGAAGGGGAGAAGGGTACGAGAGGAGGGAGAAACACGCCTCTCGCCCCCGCACACACACACACACACACACACACACACACACACACACACACACACATATATATATATATATATATATATATATATATATGATTCACTCCGACGAAGGCAGGCCCACCTGCCGAAACGTTAGTAAAACTAGTGTTTTTCGCACGTTTGTCGACCTCTTTTTCTACCGTATATATATATATATATATATATATATATATATATATATATATATATATATATATATATATATATATATATATATATATATATATATATATATATATGCATACATATTATCAGCCGGACTACGTACACTGCAGGACAAAGGCCTCTCCCATGTTCCGCCTGTTAACCCGGTCCTGTGCTTGCTGCTGCCAATTTATACCAGCAAACTTCTTAATCTCATCTGCCCACCTAACCTTCTGTCTCGCCCTTAGGGGTATATATATATATATATATATATATATATATATATATGTATCTTTCCCTGAGGGGTTAGGAATATATATATATATATATATATATATATATATATATATATATATATGACACTGCGAACCGCGCAGTGAAATTTGTATTTGCTATCTATTCAATTTGACATCCCTTCGGGGGGGGGCGGGGGGTGTATGAGGTGATCAGCAGGGGGCACTGCAACCCCCGTCGAGTTAGAGTGCCCCCTCTCTATTTCTCCATGTACCTATAGGGATTTACATTTCCCCCTAAGTGACCAAGGGCCGCCCCCGCCCCCCTACCCCCGTGGTGGGCACGTCTATGCATAGGCACCATCAATCATTGCAATAAAATTTTGTGTGTAAATGTGTGCGTCAACAATAGTATATTTCGAATTCAAGAACATGAGTGTTTTAGGTGATTATTACCGCTGTTGTTCATTTGTTAAATATACATTGTACCTGCAAGCGTTTCAATCTTCGCGCTCTAACTTTATACTATAATTTTGTTTGTTTGTAGAGATAAAATTATTTTGCTCCCTGAGTTTTTATGATATATATATTTGCGTTTACTTTTCATACTTAAATGCGTCACTAAAACATTTTAGTTTACCATTTTACGTCTGCGGAGCTGTAACCACGATACCCTCTATAATACCCCTGTAACCACGATATAGCCTCTTCTATAATATTCCTGTCACACGGCCACCACCAAACTCCGTTGAACACCGTCAACGTAAATCTCTCCTACGGGGTTCGACGGAGAAGGAGTTGTGGCAGTGTCACACGGCATGCAATGACAAGGTTGTAACAGTTGCCGCGAGGGGACTCAGCTGGCGCTATTTGATTTTCGGAAAAGTATTCCAATTTGATCCCTATTGATTTTTTTGTGAATCCACGTTATGCGGTTTTTACAAAAAAAGCACTATTAAGTAAGTATGCGACTTACAAACCATTAAAAATAATTTCAAACAAAAACGCATTTGCTAAATGTAGCAATGCTGCTAGTGACGCTGGCCACATTGTGCTTTTAGTTGTTTTGTTGCCTGTGTACATGCCCGGTACGAAAGTTCTTAGGCTTCCTTGCCTCGTGAGCACACATTTTGTGTTCTTCAGCCATGAGTGACACAGCGGACGACGTGAGTAAGTGGTGCGATATTGCGCTCATAATGACGTTGATCGGCTGGCGCCGGCCGGCCCGACTCGCGAGGCACGGTGTGTAGGGCATCGGTGTTGAGAGTAAGTGAACTCTGGCGGGCGTAAATATTGTAAACAAACACGCGTTGTGAATGAGTAATACAACGAAAGAACGTTTAATATTGCTAAAATGTATTATTCTTTCACTGCGGCCACTTAGTGCTCGAAATTTTTCTCTGACCTCTAGACTGCTGAGGACGAGAGTACCTCGTTTCGCTGCGAAGGGAGATCGTTGAACGTCCTTTGCGAAATGCTCCGTTCACCTTCGTTTGCGCAAGGGTGTCCGTGTGACACCGACAGCATCTTCGTTGTCGTAAAGACGAGGGAGTTAAACGGTCTTCACGGGTGCCCGTGTGACAGGGGTGCCTGGGCGGTCGATCCTTTGTGCCTGAACTTTGTGCCTAAGCGGTCGATCCCTCAGTGCCGTCCCCCGATTCTCTCTGAATCTACGGAAGCGAAAAAACAAACACAGAAAAGAAGCGCAACCTAGAAGTAGTTACGAAGTAACTACTTCTAGGTTGCGCTGTTCCTGCATTCAGTTATGTCCTACCAACTTGCACAAGCTTCCACGCTTCATAACCGATTCTCTCGTTTTGCGCCTCGGCGCTTCGCCAGGGGCGCTCGCATCCCATAATAGCTCGCGCCGCGCTTGCTGCAGCAGCAGGCGCACACCGCTACGCCGCGGTTTTCCCGTCGTGCGCAAATTTGGTTTGCCGTGCTCGATGTAAAACTCTCCTTGACCCATTGTGTTTTCTGCTTGCCCTTGATATTTTCTTCTGGCATGGTACGTCTCCCCCAAGAGCTTCGTTAACTGCAGCGCTCGTTGAGACAGCCGGACTGTATCGAGTGCGCTTTCTCCCAACTTTTGGCCGATTCGGGTAAGTTCTTTGTTAAAAGTGTTACATCGTTAAGAAATCCGCTTGCTGCAAGGAATCGTGCCTGAACGCTGTATTTTTGTTATCTGCAGCACTGCCGTAAAAAAAAGGCGGCTGTCCATGCATGGTCAGAAGTTTGGCTGCGCCCCGAACGCTCCACAATACCGTACTGCTGCGTACCACACTGCAAATCATGGAGCGGCTGGAAAGAAACCGGAGTATCTTTTCACGAAATTCCGAGCGACCAAGAACTTCGCGAAAAGTGGCTTAGGGTAATCTCGAAAGATAACTGAACCCCGAACAACACATCTTGCTATTCTACCATTTGCAGCCGACAATTCGTCCCGTCCGACTTTAAAGAAGGGTGCACGACGCAAAGACTGAAGAAAGGCTCTGTGCCCAGCGTCTTTCATGAGTACCCGTCGTAATTGCAACCTTGAAAACAAACCGAAAGAAGCGATGCGGCCCTCAGGAAGCGTGTTGCGGCTGTATTAACTGGCGAGCCAGCAAGAAAAAAAGAGCAGTCGGTGGTGGCACACCACATGTGTTTTCGGACTTACGAGATGACCAGTCGTGCACTTTGGACGCCCTACTTGCTGAAGAAGTGCCCAACTCCAGCAGCAGGACTGACCAAGGCTTCGTCCCGAGAACGGTGCAGGTGGATAGAGCAGTGCAAGTAGCCTCACGCATTTCGTTGCCAACCATCGAAAGACGGAAGTGGAAGCGTAAGGAACGCGAACTGAGGGCGCAAGTTGAAAGGTTCAGAGAAACTGTTGAAAAATATAAAACGGAGCTTCAGCAACTTAAAGAAGACTGCTATGTCCCAGCACTTTTGCAGGTTGTTGAGCAGGCAAGTGAAAATGAGTTGGCTGCCTCAATACTGCTGGAGCAGGTCAAAAATTTTCAGAAGTTGAAGGCTGCCATTGACAACGCCGCGGAAGTACTACAGAAACATGACAAACTCAAGTGCTCGACCCCGGGACACCATGAAAAACTTTTGGAGGTTGTGCTCGTGAAGTTTCTCTGCCCAATTTTTGGGAACTTCGCGACGAGTGTGACTGACAAACACGACTTGGCGAAATATTTTCCTGTCAAACCGTTTTCTTGAAAAGTGCTCAAGCTTTGAGCACGAAATCAAATAAAAAAGCTCGCATTGCATTCTGCATACAATTTTTGTGTTAAAAATTTTGTGTGTGCACACTTTTTAACGTATACGCATAATACAATGCAATGTAGACGGTTTCTAGACCGTCGTAAACGCAAGCGTGCATAGGCCGCGTCGTCTGCTGGATGGATGGATGGATGCTATGAGCGTCCCCTTTATAACGGGGTGGTGACAAGTATGCCACCAGGCTCGACAAAAAAAAAAAAAAAACTTTTTTCCCTTTTTTTTTATGTTGGCCTAATGCCTCTACTTCGATAAATTCTATCTTAATGGAAAAAAGGTAAATTTTCAGCTTAAGTTCTCTGCCATTTACGGCACACTGTCCATATTTTATTTTTCCAATATTTATTTTTGTCCTTTCTCTCTAATTTTCTGCCACCAATACTCTAACCGTCTCTTACTTATTTCAATCGCGGGTGTGTTCAGCTTTCCATTGTTGTCCCTAAAACCCAAGGCTTCCTGTAGGTTCGTGCCCAAACGTACACCTGGGTGGATATCTCCACATTCAATCAGAACATGTTCCGCCGTTTCCTTATCTTTCCCGCAGCATGTGCATTGTTCTTCTTCTTTACTGAATCTTGCTTTATAACTACGCGTTCTAAGGCAACCCGATCTCGCTTCAAACAGTAAAGCGCTTCCCCTTGAATTATCGTAAAATGCCTCCCTCCTTATTTCATTTTTGCCCTTTCGGTAGTTACTCAAAGCCGGTTTTTTCTCCATAGCTGCCATCCAGTAAATCCTCTCCGCCTCCCTGACTTTTCCCTTAACGCTCTTTGTTGACATATGGCTCACAATACCAGCCGTATATTTACTAGTGAGTCTTCTAGTTCTTTTTCTCCACTGTGTGTCCACGCTCTTCCTATACAAATAACGGAACACCTTCTCTGCCCATCTACTCTCCTTCATATTTCTTAGCCTTTCTTCGAACCTTATTTTGCTCTGCGCTTCCCTCGCCTCAAAACCTGCCCACCCCATATCGCCCTTTACAGCCTCGTTTGTCGTCTTCCCGTGAGCACCCAACGCGAGGCGTCCCACAGTCCTTTGATTTACATCCATTCCCGATTGCACCTCTGCCCTCATGCACACCACTGAGTTCCCAAAAGTAAGTCCTGGAACCATTACACCCTTCCACAGACCTCGAAGCACCTCATACCTATTGTATCCCCACAACGCTCTGTGCTTCATTATTGCCGCATTCCTCTTTCCTTTTGCTGCCGAGGCTTTTTCCTGTACCTCCATGTATCTATCACTCTCATTTACCCATACTCCAAGGTACTTGTATTCACTTACCCTCGGTATTTCTTGGCCTTGTATGGACACCGTCTGATCACAGGGATCATTGAATACCATCAAACCACACTTCGTTACACTGAATCCTAGTCCAAGAGCTTCACCTTCCCTTCCGCATATATTCGCCAGCTGCTGTATATCATCTCGACTGTCCGCAAATAAGACGATATCGTCCGCATAAAATAAACCTGGAAGCTTCTGCTCAATCATCATGCCGCCCTGTTTGTGTGACAGATTAAAACCAATGTTGCTACCTTCTAGCGCTTTTTCCATACTCACCATGTACAGCATGAATAACAGTGGGGACAAAGGACATCCCTGTCTCAGACCCCTGCTAACCTCCACGTTCTCTTTGCTACGCATTCCTTCCCACTCTATGCAAACTGTATTTTCTCGGTATATCTCCCTCAAAAGCTGTATACAGTCTCCCTCAAAAGCTGTATACAGCTGTTATGAGATTGGTGCGGCTTCTGGCGGCAAGCGCCGGAACTATGAGGGACGGATGGCACGTATGTATTAAGCGCCAATGCGCGGGCACGAAAGTTATATAGGAGGCTATGGTTCGGGCGTGTTTGCTCGCTGCCGTCGCTGGTGGGGAGCCTCGCAGCTTGTCGGTTCTGCATCGATTTTTCTCGTTTTTTGAGGTGTGCTTGCGCGCTGCGTTCGTGTTTTGTGTTCTGCCGGTGCTGCCTATTACGAAGATGAACTCTACTCAAGCGAGGACGTGTGGCGTCGCATTTTGGAACACTCGCCAGGTACGTACCACATTCCTGCTGTCGGCGCTTTGTCAACACCGAGAGCGTGATAACGACGCCATGCTACGTTTTTCGTTACATGTGGGTGATAAGTAAGGTTTTTTAACGTAGCGAACCTGTTTGTGTGTGTCATTTCATCAGGATGAAGGCGTTTTTGTGGGAAGTCGAGCGTGGGCGAGCTTTTTCTTTCGATTCAAGCATGCTTCGGTGTGTGGAGCACATGGCGCCCGCGTGCGCGGTGGGAATTCGGCGGCGGGTTTGTGCGAGTTGTGACGGCGCCCGCCTCTGTCGGCAGTGGTGTTGGCAGGGAGCCCTGCTCGCGATGGACCAATATTTTGGTTAAATAATTGTTGGGCGAAGACGGCGTTTGTTAGCTGTAAGCGTTGATTACGCTACGCCTAGGGCGCGTATGTTTGGATCTCTTAACTTGAGGATTTTTTTTTTTTTGCATGCCTGTTCATATTCTGTGCTACAGGAGTCAATGGGTTCATATGTTGTACGTCCAAAACAGTTTGAAAATAGTTTTATATGTTGTACGTCTTTTTTTTTAAACTGCTATCAGGAATTGCTGCGGGTAGCCGAACATATGCCGGTGTATGCATCCACGCCGGCACGCATCTTTGAACTAACGTGTTACTCGAGTTCGCGTGCTGCATGCTGCCTCGTCTTAGATACGGCTCGCAAGGCTTGCACGTATGTACGCTTAGGTGTTTATGTAGCCCGTTTAGTCAAATGTGAGCTTACGTTATACACCCGCAACATAGGTTGCCTGATGCGTTCGGAACCCATAAATGTTGAGCCGTTCGTTAAACTTGAACTGTATTTCCGAACAAAATTTTCATGGCTTATTGGGGCCGAATAACTGTAGCTTAACTGTGCGAGCCCTAATTCGATCAGTAGTTCATGCGGTAGAGCACATTTTATTTTATCCAGCTTGTTTTTGCTATGCTTAGAATTCATTATTTTGTGGTGGTTTATTAAATATTGTATGTGCCTCGCCCAAACTTAGTGTTCAAACTTTGCTAAGCACTTTTACTTGTACGAACAGTAAGGACAGTTTAGACCACCACCTCCAATGGCATTTATTAACAGATTACAAGCTTATGCCCGTCTGCTCAGAAACACACATGAAAACATTGAAAAACCACACACTGGCCACGAATAAAAGCACAGTCTTTGTCACTTGTGAATAGGGCTCCTGTGTGAGGGCCAAAACGTTATGCTTTCAATTTGGGTCAGCATGTTGTTTTAATTGTCTTCACATCAGATGACAAGCTTAAGTAAATTCTATAGGCATGCGCTACAGTTATAAAAGGAATCTGTGGTGTTTGGAGAAACGAATAAATTATTTAACGCTCAAAACTAGCAATAATGTTAAAGATCATAGTATGCATACATAAGACATGCACATGTTACTGTGAAAATGGCGAATTGGACAGTATGTTCATCTGACAATCATGAATATAGACTGCATGTTTCCAAGCTGTTGGCATTGACGCAATTACACAACTTCAGAAATCAGTCTCATCAAATGTTTATTGTGTATTGCTAAATCGTGACCACTGCCTTCCAGTATTCTTGTTACTGAGATTGTTGCAGAAGCTTGCATGCTTTATTGGGATGGTATTTACCTCAAGATGGGTGCGTTATATTAGCATTTCCACATTCTTTCCCATTATTTATTAGCAGGTAATGAGGGGTATGTTAGGGATGAGTGAGGGGCACTGCCTTTTTAGCCACCTGGAATCATTGAATTAACAGCCATAATTTAGCGGTTGACAATAGTAATTTAGTGAAACCAATTTTCTATGTTATCGGCATAATCGTCCTAATGTAGGCAGCCGGAAGAAAGTTAATTAGTTGTGTTCAAACTAAAATTCGTAATTTAACTTTATGTGTTACCTCCAATGGATACTTGATCAAAGTGTATACCGTCATGTACGCATTGCCCTAATAATGAATTGGCATGTATACGCACTATGCCAGAGCGCTATTCAAGTATATTTTGTTACACATCTGTTATGTGGAAAATGCACATTCTTTCATAAGGTTGCAGCTATGTTCGCCAAAAACATTGAGGATGTTTTTGTTGTAACATGTCTGGTTTTCGTACATCCTACTCTTTTAAATTACAACGTTCCAGTTCATTCTAAATAGAGTTCCAAATTCTGCTTCGCTAACAGACACATCAGTAAATTGTTTTTTTGTTTCTCTTGCAGCCTATACATGCTCGTCGTAGGAAGAGAGTGTGGGAGACGTCTGGACTAGCCCATCATCAAGGCTGGCTCGTGGAAAATTTGACGGCTGGTGCACCTCAGCGGCGCATGGCTTCTGTTTCTTCTGAAAAGCGAGCTGCAGAGAGCCACCTGGCAGCTGTCTTCAAGGAGCACAAAGGTTCAGGGTGTTCAAATTTAACCCTTTTGTTTTTCCTTAAAAGAAAAGTCAGCGCTGTAAGTTATGTATGTAAAGCCACCTCTGCTGATAGCTATGTATCCAGGAGGACGCAATGTGAGACAATAATTATCACTGTGAGCACTGCCATTAAGTTTTATTAATCAACTTAATAGTGATCGCAGCAGGAGATCATGTATGTGTTAAATATTTGAGCCAGTCACATTTCTACGTATTATCACTTGTAAGAATTCTAGCATGCCTGTGCTCAGATATCCTGCTGGAAATTTAGTTGCAGCTTGCATTATTGTGTGCAGGACAGTGAGCACTAGCACACTCTGATTTTATGCAGTTAATGTGACCGTGGGTGGAAGGCATGGGCAAACATTAAAATGGTTACTCTTGCTATTCGCTGGCGATAGCAAGAACCGACTGCTCGTTCCGCTATGGAGTGATATTTTGCTGAACCTCACTGCCTTGCATGCGTAATCATGAAAAGCAAAATTAAACTTTCAAACGGGATATCTAGGAGCATAAACATAATCAAAAAAGTTTTCCAAGTGGGACTGTGTAGAAACACGACTGCCTCCAACTTTTTAATGCAAACATACCTGCTTATTTGCGTTACTAAAATTTCAATATTTTTGGTTGACTGGGCAGATGACAGCATTATTTTATTACTTTGTGTCCCCCTGGACACAATCTGCCTAGGTGTTTTTCTGTTCTTAAGGCTAAAATTCAATGTAACTAGGCAGCGCATTTATGAATGCGTCAGTGCTACTTACTGAGCTCTTTATTGGATATTTTGTTTTTTCCAAGATCTACTGAGTGAGTTGCTCACCAGACTTGCATGTCATGTTAATTGACGCCTTATGTGCAATTGGCCATTTAAAAACACTTTTCGTGTTGTGATGAAAAGTAGCACATTAATGATTTTAAGTGTGAATACACTTTATAAGCGACCCCAAACCATCCACCGTCAGCGGCGTCCGCAGTCTTCTCTCTATCTTTAAAAGAAAGAGGACTTGGCGGGCTGCAGCGCGATGCTCTACTGAATAAGCCACGGACGCGACGCTGATATCGGTGTCAGTAACGCGCCTTATATCTTTAACGCCGCTGCACGCATCCCCCTCCCCCTTCGCTCGCTCCTCCGCTCTCCTCGCTAGCTGCGCGCGCACCCCTCTCTCTCGCGTGCCCGCCTTCTCTCTCAGTCTCCCGTCGAAAGCGGGTTGTGCGATGGATGTCCCGGAGGCAACGCTACCATCAACAACGAATGCAGTACAACCGAATGCCAGCACTGCACCCGTCGATGGAGGTGACGGTACCGCGGTGGTTTCGCCGACGTTGGAAGACAAGGCGGCGCTGCAAAGGGCTCGTGAGACCGAACGTAAGCGGGCGAAGCGTGCAGCGGATGCCGAACTGCGTGCTCGCGAGGCTGAGTGCAAGCGGGCGAAGCGTGCAGCGGATGCCGAACTGCGCGCTCGCGAGGCTGAGGACAAGCGGGCGAAGCGTGCAGAGGATGCCGAACTTCCCGCTCGCGAGGCCGAGGACACCCTCATAGCATCACCTCGTGCATTCCCACTTAACCATGTTCACCCTCGGGGAAATGCTTGGGAGTTTTTTTTATCTTCAGTGTAACCTTCATTGAATATTCTAATATATTTTTGTTACCGTAGTTATTTCATTGCCTTTGAAAAGTTCAATTCATAAGTGCAATCAAGTGTTTTCCCACTGTCATACTTCATCATACCTAACTTTGCCAATACCAAACCATGTCGGATATTTTACAGTGATACATACTCATGTTTAACTTTGTTTATGATAACTGATAGAAGGCATACTAGAATATTGTAACGTGACTTCTTGGATCGGGAGGTTAAATGGTGAATTTTTTCAATTACATAGTAATATCTGCTTGCTTTATTTCATGTCAAGTGTAATGAGAATAATATTTACTGAGGTTAACGTGTTAAAACCACGATATAATTATCAGGGACACTGGAGTGGAGGGTTTCAGATATTTTGACCACCTGGGGTTCTTTAAGTGCATCCACGTCTAAGCAGACAGGTTTCATGCATTTCCTCCTTAATCGAAATTGCAGCCACCACAGCCATGGTTTGATTTTGCGGCCTTCAGTTTAGCAGTCAAGGGTTACTTGAAGCGTATATTAGTTGTGGGCTCTGTGGTCTTGCTTCCATGATGCATCTTAAGTACAGCAGTTTGGTGCCAACCAGGCATTTCTACTAGTGCACTGGTGTTGTGTTTTTGCATTCATAATTTACTGCAATATTTAAGTATTTTATCAAGATGCATTTCGGAGCAGCTCTGCGAAGTTGTGCTGGTGTTTATTACATTCCTAATTTTTTGCAAGAGGTAATGATTGTTGCATGTATTCTGAGTTAGATATGAAGTTACGAATTTTCCTTCTTTTATACTCTGTAAGAGTGTAAAGCCCAACAAGTCACTCTGATATACTTTGCATATTGTACATCAGATGGCTAAATTGTGTGTGCAGAGCTTATATAAACAGCCCATAGTGTTTCGAAAGCCTTGAAAACTGCCTTAGGATCAGAAAAAACTGTTGTGAAGTGTGGGATAGTCTGGGTGAACAGTGGAAGTTCCTCAGATAGGCTGGCTGGCGTTTCGATAGGAGGACTTATGTTCGTCAAATGTGCCTTTCCTTCTCATCCTTGGCATGTTAGCTTTAAGGGGGTTAGTAGAGACGTCATCTCCTGGTGGTGGTGCGTGTCCTTGTTGGCAATTGCCGTCGGAAAAGAAAAAAACTAGAAAGCAAACAAGTGCAGTCCTCACTTCATTTCAAGTTGGCTGGTAGCAATTCACAATGTTCTCGGAGGGTAGAGAAAAAAAAGGGAAGCAAAAAAGAGGAAACACGAAAAGTGGGAGTGGTGTGCTGCCGCTACAGACTTGAAAAAAGCAAAGAGCTTGAAAGTTCGAAGCCAGCAGACGGTCCCCGCGTTTGGCCATCACAAAGGGTTGCCGACGATAAAAGCCTATGCTGTTCTCGAACATCTATGCATGATACTCATAAGAAAGCGGTTACAAAAAGGCGCAAGAGAGAAGCAGGCGGCTACTTTTAAATGCTAAGATGTCGAAGGTAAGCGACACCAGATGTGTTGCGCAAAAGAGAAGCAGGCGGCTACCTTTAAATGCTAAGATGTCAAAGGTAAGCGACACCAGATGTGTTCGGAAGAGAATGTGTATAATTGGGAGTCATTGGTTAAAATATGCTTTCACTATTCCCGTAGGTGGCCCGCTCAACACAATTGCCTCAAGAATTTGGCGGCATGTTGGCAGAGAAATAGAGAAATTCAGAATGCAAAGGAAATAAGCATCTACGAGAGAAAAACAGAAAGAAAGGAAAAAATGAAAAAAGGCGGCTTGGAGGTAGATGACACGCTAGCGTTAACAGACGAGGAAAGGAAAAAAGATATGCAGAGAAATTCGTGGCTTGACGATGACTTAATGGTGCACGGTAGGAGTGTTTTTTGAAGCGACAAAATGAGAAAGAAAGCTGTGGTTGAAAGGTTCTGGAAAATAAAAACTTCGTAGTTGTGTGTATATAGACACATGTATATCTATATTTATAATTTAAAAAATTTTGAGAGCACATCAATAGTACAACTTGTAGTCTAGGAGCGATTCCATGTAATACCGGTTATGTCTATTTGAAGGTTGAACCTTTCTCATTTTTAAATGCTGTCGTAATTATGCTGTGGCTTTCAGCGATTCCGAATTGCGACGTGCTACATTGATTCATGATCGGTGTAGGTGCTTACATTTGTGTATCAAATATCATTCCATGTATTTCCTCTCTCATGGTGAGCAGAAATTTGTAGAACATAAAGCTTTGCTTGGTCGAAATTGTGGCCCTGTTGGTTGAAGTGACTGGCTACTGCTTTTGGTAAATTGCGTTTTGTGTCTGCACAGTGGCCGTTCAGTCTTACGTGAATTGGCTGCCCAGTTTTGCCTATATATTGTCTGCAGGTGGCACACTTAAGACAGTATATTAGGTTGTTCGAAGTGCAGATGAAGATCGATGGGACCTTGTGAATGTAGTCAAATTCTGTGCTTTTTAAGTTGTTAGCCAGCTATATATTTTTACAAGTGGAGCATCTGGGCCAGCCACAGGGACGAGACGTCCTAGTGTTTGCTTTAAGTTTTGCGGGAATTAGCAATGCATGGCACGTGGCATTTGCAACGCTAACTTAAAGACATGCTTGTTCACACAAACTTGGACTAGGACGTCTGATCCTTGTGGCCGGCCCAGGTGCTCACCCTGCAAATATATACAGCTGGCTACCAACATAAAAAGCATTCACCATAATACTACATTCACAAGGTCACATAGAGCTTCACCTGCACTTTTAAACAACTTAATATACTTTTCTGAGTGTGCCAGCTGTAGAAAACAATATATAGGCGAAACTGGGCCGCCAATTCACGTAAGACTGAACGGCCACCGTGCAGACACAAAGCACAATTTACCGAAAGTAGTAGCCAGTCAATTTTACCAACAAGACCACAATTTCGAAAAAGCAAAGCTTTACGTTCTACAAAATAATTTCCGGTCACCACGAGAAAAGAAATACATGAAATCATACTTTATACACAAATTTATGTCCCTACACGCATCAGGAATCACCGTTGCATGTGGTAATTTGGAATCGCTGAAAGCCATTGCACAATTGCGGCCGTATTTAGGGACTTCACTTCACTTCACTTCACTTTTATTTCCTTAAAGACCCCCTGTAGGGGTATTACATAAGGGGTGGTGCATAACAAAAAAAAAAAAAAAAAGAGAACTATACAACGGTGTTTTTAATGGCTTCTGCAAACATAGATGGGTTAGTGATGGTACAGATGGCGTGAGGAAGGCCGTTCCAGTCTTTTGCTGCTCTTACGAAAAAGGAGGCTTGGAATACAGTGGTCCGGGTACGTGGTATTGCGACTTGTAACGGATGACCAGTGCGATGGGATATGTGCGGAGGGGGGCGTGATGTACGGTGGATGATTCAGTGAACTGAAATAAAACATATGAAAAAGAGAGAGGGTGGCACACTGTCGGCGTGAAGCAAGGGTTTCTAGACCTGATTCCGCCTTTAGAGATGAGATGCTGATATCGTACGAATATGCAGAATGAATGAACCTGGTAGCCCGATTTTGAAGTGATTCGAGTTCTCTTATGATGTATGATTGATGAGGGCTCCAGATGGAAGATGCATACTCGAGTTTGGACCTGATAAATGATTTGTACGCAAGCGTCTTGACGTGAGGCGGAGTATGGCGTAAGTGTCGTCTGAGAAATCCGAGTGATTTATTAGCAGACGAGATGATGTTAGTAGTGTGATGACGCCAAGACAGGTCATGAGGCCAAGGTGATGCCGAGGTATTTGGAATGATTGAACTGATTGTATGGGAAACATTAGTGATGGAGTAGGTAAACTCAAAAGGGTTTACGGTGGCGAGAAAAAGAAAACAAGCTTACATTTATTAGGAGGATTTAAGTTCATTACCAACGATCACAACCATGTTTGTATGTTGTTAGATCATGCTGAATTAGTGTTTGGTCTGAATGTGGTTACTGATCGGTAGATTACGCAGTCATCGGCAAACATACGAAAGTTACATGATACATGCAATGGTAGATCGTAATGTAAATAAAAAGAGTAGAGGCCTAAGACAGACCCTTGCGGGACACCTGAGGTTTACAGTAGTCGGTTAGATGAATGATTATTAACAAACCAAACTCGGGACGATTAGTCAGGAAAGATGTTATCCATGCAAGTACATTAGGATCTAGATTTAACAGAGATAATTTAAGAATAGGCGTTTGTGAGGGACAGTGTCAATGCTTTAGCGAAATCCAGGAAAGAGCCGGTCTGAATGTTGCAGTCAAGTTAGAATGTAAGTCATGAATGAAATGGCCAGCT